>JAQIWI010000755.1:0-23331 GCA_034698825.1 Deuterosminthurus bicinctus | reverse complement strand
TGTGCGATGCGCTGGGGGCACACGGATTAATTCCCTGTTTTTGACCTGTGTTGTGTTGCAGATTCGTTTTTTGTCAGTCGATTTTAAAAATTTAAAGTGGAGAAGATCTGCAATTGAATTATCTTTAAAATAAGCTATGTTGGACAAAAATCGGTTCAGTGGTTACTGCTGTATGGGGGGAAATTTGTTTTGCGAGACGAGACTTCTCAGAATTCGACCTGTCTCCACATTTTTACCTGCCATTTCGGTGTTTTTCGACTGATTTTAAAATTTCAAAGTGTATTAGATCCACAATTAAATTATCTTCAAAATAAGCTATATTGGACGAAAATCGGTTCAGTGGTTACTGCTGCAGGTGGGGGGAAAAAGGTTATGCGGGACCCTGTACAGATTACCAATACTGTGATTTGTGAACTTAGTTCAAGAATTTTGTTATCGATGGAGATCAGAATTAAAATTTGAATTTGTTCAGAAATAAGTGGAACCATTGACATCAATCATAGTAACGCCCGACGTCTTTCTTGTCCAGCTGCAACGATACAAGACACAGGAATAAACACATAGTTGCCTGTTTTTTTTACATTGATTCCAGTCCAAGAGGTCTGTGACCGTCCCGAATTTCAGCAACCGGGCTGAAAGAATGCGGTCAAACTTCAGAAAAATGATTGCCTGAGATACTCGTGGTTTCAAAAAGGCGATTTCAATGGCAACCAGCTCGATGTCCACTTCTGAAGCTGTCAAGCTAAACTGCGGCAAAGTTTAAAAGTCTACAGCGCGTTGAATGGAACACGTAGCCGTAAGCCCTTCAGTGGTTAGTGGTTACACTTGCTCAACTCTTGCCTTTCTGAAGCTGACTGCTACTGGAAGCTACAACTTTTGAGTGAATTTGAACACCGAAGCTTGTGAATGTTCGTTGAATTTTTCGCATTAATTAAATCTCTTAAAATACTGTGACTGCCCTGCTGAAAAACCAAACCAAAAGTGTCAAGTGTGAAAGTGCCGAGTCATCCCTAATACTTTAAATCGATTTAAATTCTCTGCTAAAATTGTAATAAAATCTCGCCGAACAAGTGACAGTTCAGAGAAGATTATCTGAGTGGCAGCAATGGAGAAAGCTTTCAAGTGTGATTTGTGCAGTGAGACTCTGAATACTCGTGACAATTTGAACGTTCATTATCATGAACATGAACAACATGATCGAATCCTTGGTAGAAGAAAGAAAGTTTTTAAGTGCAATCTATGTGGCAACGAATTTAGCAGAGGAGAAGGATTAACAAGGCACATGAGGACGCACACTAGTGAACGACCATTCAAATGTAATGTTGATGATTGTGGAATGGCTTTCAAACTGGAGTTGAGCCTCAAGATCCACGTCAGGCGCAGCCACAGCAGTCAACGTCCGTTCAAATGCAATTTCCCAGGCTGCCATCATACAGCCAAATCAAGTGCAAATCTGTACACGCATAAGAAAGTACACAGCGATAAACGACCATTTGTCTGCTCATCTGGTGGTTGTAGATTTCGTGCTAAACATAAAGGAGCCCTTACGCGTCATTTCAACTCTGCTCACAGTAATGCTAAACCGTTTGCTTGTTCCAAGTGTGCCTACAAAACGGAGCGAAACGACTATTTTAAGGTCTATGTTCGTCGTCACACAGCAAGAAGAGACTTAAAATGTCACCATCCACTATGCACAAAATCTTTCAAGAGTTCGTCTGACCTCAAGCGTCATTTTAGTAATCGACACGAAGAAAGAAACATCAAATGTGATCGTTCTGGTTGTAAGCGACAGTTTGCAAACCTCAAAGCACTGAATGACCACAAAAGGTTCGTTCATTCAAAGAAAACTCTCGCCTGCCCTAATCGAGAGTGCAAATACAGTACAAATTATGCGAGTCGATTAGCCCGCCACGTGATGGTCCACGAAGGCAGCAGAAATGAGAAGATTTCATGTTCAGTCGAAGGATGCAAGTACAAAGGAAAAAACGCCCCAGCCATGTGCCAACACAAGCATCGTCACGTGACCTGGTTGCAATGTCCCGTTTCTGGTTGCGGTCGATATGCTCCTACCAAGGAAGCTCTAAAGCACCACGCTAAACGTCACAATCCCTTTGGCAGACACTTCCAGTGTCTTTTGTGCTTTGGTTATTTCCAAACGCTGAAGAACTTACAGAGTCATTGTGCTGTTCACACGAATGAGAAGCCATTTAAGTGTGGGCATTGTGAGCATGCAGCTGCCAGACTAGGTGACATCAAGTCTCATATTTCTTCAGCTCATGCTCAAGTCGAATTCCCTATTGTTGTCCATCACCTGAACCACGTTGAATGTATTCGGTGTAAAATTACGTTGCCAAGTGCACAGTTTCTTGTTCATTCCATGACTCATGCTGTCCCAGTAGTTTTGATAGAAAGACTCGAGACGAGATAGTCATAGCAGTCTTTCCCAGGTCTAGTGACTGTAAAAATTTGAGTTGATTTATTGAGTTCCACGTGTAGTGAATTGATCAACGATAATGAATTTCTGTCCATTATGTAAACCAATAAAATAATGTGATTTTGTAAAAACTGACATTTTTCCTTCTCTCGGCTTGGTTTCTGAGTTGCAAGCACGGCATTAACGAAGTTTACCAACACGAAAGTTTGAAAAGTCATTTCGCAGCCAACCTGACCACTGTGACCCGGGACATTCCAAAAATCCGTCGTATCAGCATACATTAGTTGCAAATGACTTGTTTTCACCATTTTTAACCCCTGTCACACGGGTTGACCTAGGTCGACTGTAGCCATATGCAATGTTTATTATTGAACCGTTCTGGGCTTATGAGAGAGTAAGTGGGGTACTTTCGGAGCAATAAACTGGAACTTGGACCCCAAAATTTATTTTCATTTACCTGAGCATCCTTTGTCCGTTTTTAAAATAGAAACTGGCCCCTAGGCGGTTGTTGTGCAGAGAAGGTCTGTGCGCTGCTCACATCTATTATTAAGTTGCTTGCATTTTAGACCTATTGGCTTTGCAACCAACAACGACACTGCAGTGAGTGAGCCTGTCCCTTCCTGATAGCTGCTGTTGTAAGTTACAACTGAATTGAACACTAAAAATTCACACACCCTCTCAAATTCTTTGCTTTTAAAAACCTTTTGAAATACTCAAACCGTTCTCCTGAAACACAATATTCGTATGCAACGTGTCAACTCTCACCAGTACTGTTAAAAAACTTTAAAAAATTTTCTTAAGTTTGAATTGGAGTTTTGCAAACCCAACGCGGATAACCTCATCGGGTATAATGAAGAAAGTTTTCGAGTGCAATTTGTGCAATGAGGAATTGAATTCTCTGAGAAAACTAAATGTTCACATTGAACGCCAGCATGATACCGTCCGTGAAAGCAAGCAGAAAAAATTTAAATGCAACGTCTGTGGCTACCAATTTAGCATTAAGAGTTACTTAATAACTCACATGAGGGTCCACACTGGTGAGCGACCATTCAAGTGCAAAGATACAGGCTGTGGAATGGAATTCAAACATGATTCACATCTGAGCCGTCACAGCGATGACCGCCCGTTTGTATGCGATTTTGCAGACTGCGGTCATACTGCCAAAACATCAGGGAATTTAATTCAACACATGAGGGTACACAGTAATGAAAGGCCATTTGGTTGTTCAATTAGAAGTTGTAGTTTTCGTGCAAAATCCAAGGGAGAAATCACACAACATATTAAGTGGTTTCACTTCGACTCTAAACCGTTTTCTTGCTCGACATATGACTACAGAGTGGCTCTTAAGAATCACAGAAGGATTGTTCATACCAAGAAAAGCCACGTCTGTTCCGATCCAAATCGTAAGTACAGGACAAGCCTGAAGAGTTGCCTAGCAAGCCATATAACCGTCCTTAAGGAGAAAAATGAGAAGATTTCATGCTTTATTAAAGACTGTCAGTACAAAGCAAAGAATAGCAAAGCCCTGAATTCACACATTCGTCGTCACAAGACTTCTTTACCATGTCCAGTATCCGGTTGTGGCCGATACGTAACCACCAAGGAAGCCTTGGAGAACCATCTCAAGCTCCACAACTCTTTGGACAGGCCCTTCCAGTGTCCTTTGTGCTTTAAACATTTCAAAAGGCTACGTGTAATGCAGGACCATTGTGCTATTCACACCAATGAAAAGCAATTTCACTGTGGACATTGTGACTATTCGATTATTACACGAACTAGCATAAGGATACACATTACTTTAGTCCATTCAAACATCAAATTCCCATCCATTTTCCTTCCGCTGGGTAATCGACAGTGTGTTCGCTGCAATGTAACCTTGCCGCTTGCGGAGTTCATCAGACATTCAATGGGCCATGCGGTCCCAGTTGTGATTATGGAAAGACTGCAATTGAAGTTGTCTTGAGAAACTTGATCAACAGGTGTTTTTGGCATATGTGCGGATTGTTGCCCAATAATAATTCAATCATTTCTCATTTGTACAGATACACTTTAGACTTAAAATCATTTTTGAGATTAATGTAAGAATTTTATTGCCGATGGGCATCTGAATTAAAATTACACTTTATTTAAAAAAAAATTGAACTATTGACAATTTTCATAGTAAAGCCCGACGTCTAATCCAGCTGCAATGACACAGGATCATTATACAGGTAACTCATTGTTGGATGGTCCCGGTGGCTCACTTTAACTTGGCTCCGGCTATTTAAATGCACGTGTCTCAATCCATATAGAGGAAAACTTACATGGGACTCTGACTGTGAGGCGAGGTTACCAATGAAATGCTTATCCTAAAAGTTAACATGAAGGCTTGAATAATAGACGAAAGCATTTTCAATGCAGTTTAATGTGATTGAAAACGTCGGGTCGTATTTTGTATAGTCTGGCGCCTGAATACACTGAATTAACGCTTAAAAAAAGTAGAATTATTTTTATCGGGATCCCTACGGGCCCCGGCGGCTGTTTTTTAATGCTCCTAAGCAGCCATGCATTGTTAAAAGCTTGGCCAAATGAAAATGCTGACCCCGTCTTCTCGTCCTTTATTCTGCACCTTCGTAGAAGGCTGATCACAGAGTTTACTGCCCATTGCAATGGCCTAGCAGTCTGAGTTTTGATAATAGAGAGACTGGAATTAAGGTTTAATAGAAGAAGTGGAGAGGTTTGCAGATGGCTTTGACTTCAGGTACCTACGAGCTAAAACAGTTACGATTATAATTATGTCATTCTGCTGACTAATACTACAGCAAAATAAGTTAAAAGTCTGAAATAAAGCATTTTAATCTCAGAAAAATTCTTCAGACCAATCTCGTTCACCCCGTGGGGAGTGGGGGAAACATGGCACCCTTCAGAAGAGTCCGGAATTTCTTGTCGATCCCAAAGGACATGAGCGGGCTCATTAAAACCTTAAGGTAAATGTAACCCGAGAAACCCAAACGCAATTTCAACGGCATCCAGCTCGATGTGCCCATCTATTTGGCGGCAAACTTTAACTGCGGACAAGTCAACAGTCTGTTGAATGGACCTCGTGGTAGCCAAAGCTGTTCTCTTCTTGCGTGGGTGATTTGTGCCTAGTGTTTTTTGCTATGGAATATTTTTCAAGAGAAATTTCGAAAAATAAACAAAATTTTTATTTCAATGTTCAACAGTATTGAAATCAAAGTATTGATGCAATTCTTGCATTGCATTTTGAGGGCTATACTAAATTGACGAGAAGACCCGGAGGACTAAAGATATTTGTCTAAAAATGGACGCGGGAAATATAGGCGTATTAAAAAGGGTTTGGGAGTACTTTCAGGTTATAGACGAGACACATGCTAAATGTATTATCTGTCCTACGGATCCTGTAACCAATCAAGGTAGGATTATCAAAACGAAGAATGGAAGCACAACTGGTCTCCATGCGCATTTAAAAATACACAACATTCTGGCTATAAAAAGAGGCAAAAGACTATTACCTCAAAACAATGTTGCAGGTATACCTAACCTAGCCTAATCTACCTTTCAAAAATAATTCTCACGCGTAATTTTTTTATAGTACCCTCCAAGAAAAGGGTCGAAATAACTTTCAATGCACTTGAGGACCGGTCTTTGAACGCTATCCTCGCACGTCTTGTTTCTCTTGATCGACTCAGCTTCAACCAGATTTCCCAAAGTAATGACATAAGAGCTGGAATCGTTGCTACGCTTCGAGAAGGCGGATTGACCACCGCTGTGCCAACAGGCCAAAGCTCTTTACGGAATCATGTTGTGCAGTACGGAAATGCAACAAAAAATATTCTGAAAATGGTTAGCTATATTTTTGAAATATGTGGCGTCAGTGGCCTCGTAACATGGTAGGGTCATAGGGACATGTACCCACATGAAAATGTATGGTAGGGACAAGCAATGTAATTGTCCCCACCATAATTCCCGTAACTTCAAAAGGTATAATATAACGACAATGCGTTATTCTGCAGATTCAAATTTTTTTAAAGCGCCTTCGGCGCTATTAGTATTTTATCTCAGGAACGAGAAACAAGGCTGGATAAAGAATGGCTGCTGAGCTCCTTACTGCATCATTTGATGCGAAACCAAGTCGTGCCTGTTAAAAACACTACTGCGTGTTGTATTGACATTGGCATCATGTAATGAGGGAAGCTGATATTTAGAGAAAATCGCTCTGTGCATCAATTTGTTTTAAAAAAATCAGATTTTGTTTTCGCTAGAAATTTGTAGACTATTTATGCTTCCGTTTATACCCAATTGTAGAAGATTAAGCAAACAAAAAGGTGTGCGTCCGAATCTTTAGAGGATTTTTCTTGAATGGCCTTTATTTTGAATGTTGGTAAGGCAGTTAGATTTCGGAATGAAAATGTGAGACTAGTAAACTCTCACTATCAAGTTTACTTAATCAGTAGCTCTGGCTGGCAACAGTGCATAAATAGGTTATATTTTCTGTCTTGTGTAGTACACACCGGTTGGATGCGAATAGGTGACACATTATCACGGTTCGAATTATCAGCTTTGTCAACAGGAATTAATTGTTGTTTTCGATCCTAAAAAGGCCAGGCGAGATTGAGCCATTTCTCTCATGTTTATGTGTATCGAGCGGATGTTTAAATTTTAGATATTCACAGTATGGCAATTTTTAAATATTAAAACGCAAAAAAATGGAACACTGTTTTTCGTAGTGAAACATTTTTAAAATACTTAAATTGTGTCCTGAAATTTGTCCCCCCCATGACGAGGGAGCTGCCGAGGCCACTGTGTGTACAGCATAGTCTATCATGACCCTACCTAACTTAGGCTAACCTAACCCTCACCTCACCTCACTGTATTATAGAGTCTCAAGATGCATCGAGCTGAGTCATTTTGGTTTACACTGGATTGCGATGAATGGACTAGTGTGCGCCGTCGGCGGTACATAAACGTAAATATTTTTGCGAAAGGCGCAATTTACTGGAACCTCGGACTAGTTCGCATAAAAGGATCAGCGACAACTGAAAACTTGGTTCATCTATTGCGATGCCGCCTTGATGAATTTGGAGTAAATTTATCAACCGATATCGTGGCCTTAACCACAGACGGGGCCCCAGTAGCGAAGAAAATGTCCAAAGTGGCAGGTGTACTCGGCCAGTTGTGTTTAGCACACGGGCTGAATTTGGGCGTGTGTGATGTTCTTTATAAAAGAACAGAAAATAATGCGCCTGTACAAGATAATGGAGATTCGGATGCCGAAGAAGACGACGATGAAAGTTTTGAAATAGAACATCCGCACCCTACCGCCGAGTACACTGAATCTACAAAGGCAATCGTAAATAAAATCAGGAAGTTAGGCGTGCTCTTCAAACAGTCAGTACTGTATCGAGAAAAATTACAAACCTACGTCAAAGAAAAGTATCCTGACAGTCAGACCGAACTACAACTTCTTATCGATTGTAAAACTAGATGGTCAAGCATGTTTTTGATGCTTGAAAGATTTAGCAAGATATCAGACTGTGTCGAGAAGACACTTATAGAATTTGAGTCACGGTTGTCGGTTACACCGTTCGATAAGACAGTGACTGCTGCGATAGAAAAGGCTTTGGCACCTGTTATGCTTATGGTAAAAATTCTTTCGCAGCGTGACTGTAACCTTCTGAAGGCGCGAGCAGGGCTCAAGTTAATGTTACTCCAAATTTGGAGGCAAGGCAATAGATTTGCCAGGCTACTAGTGAGAAAGTTAAGAGGCCGCATATGTGAGAGATGGGAAGAATCAGCAGGAGTATTATTTTATTTACAAAATGCAACCTACGTTGATACATTCCCAGTATTTTCTGCAGTATCATCTGCGACAGCAGATGATGAGGACGTGGATTTCTTTGTTGATTTCGAAGAGGATGAGCTCATTTTAACCGAGCGCGAAATTTTGTCAATATTTGAAATCCCGTCGAAGGAAGAGATAAAAATGTTCATTGTTGAGTTAATTCAACGTATGTGTCAATCGGAGATTTTGAATATCACTGAAAACGTTAGTGTCGATAGGGTTAGTGAAACAGAAATCGGAGAGCCCTTAAGATCTTTTGAAGATATTCTAAATGAGGAAGTTAAAAAGGCAGATTCACTTGTTTCAACTTCTCTTCCAGAAGAGACAGCACTCGAAATAATAATATCAAACGAGATGGAATCATTTGAGAAGAACAAGTCGCGTGGAGTCTATTTGGAAAAGGCTTTTAATATGCTCATTGCGGTAAAGCCTACAAGTGTGGAGAGCGAAAGAGCATTTAGCTCGGCAGGTTTGGTTTGCACCAAAGTAAGGTCTCGTTTAAATGACGATACCCTTGATACACTTTGTTTTCTTCGCTCCTTCTTCAAAAACCCATCAGCTAATTCTGTTCCATTGTCCTAAGTATATCTATCCGAATCCAAACTACCGTAATCTAACCTTGCCTAGCCTAACCTAGCCTAGCCTAACCTAGCCTAACCTAGCCTAGCCTAACCTAGCCTAACCTAGCCTAGCCTAACCTAGCCTAACCTAGCCTAGCCTAACGTAGCCTACCCTAGCCTAACCTACTCTAGCCTAACCTAGCCTAACCTGCTGTTTCAAATTTTATTTGCGGTAAAATATATTTGTTGCTAAGTGTAATAAAACTTGTTATTTCGTTTAAAACTCATTATTCGAAATTTCAATACTCGCATTTCAATAATGAAAAGATTTCAATATTAAGAAGGTTCACTAACTCTATTTGTGCCGTCAGTGTACTTCAGTCTACTACTGTCGTCAGTGCTGCTATTACGTCCTGCTTTAGCTAAATTATTTTCCAATTTCTGACTCCAAAACATTTAAATTTATCTTATTGGGCATAAGTGAGGTTGACTTTGAAAGTGTTCATTCATTAACAGGGCAATCAAATTTATGGTTGTTCTAGGTACATTTCAAGAAATTCTCGCAACAGTGGACCAGTTAGTTTCACTGAGGACTAATCCTGGACAACCGAAATGTTGGTCCATATGTTACACCTGGATGAGTGAAAATAGCATTTGATGCAAAGGTAATGCTCTCTTAACTTTTTGTCAGTGGGACAGATCTAGAATTTATTGCCGTATAATTATAATTAATTTCGATGATTTTTTCAATAGATATAAAATCTCTGCCGACTTTGCGATCGAATCTCGACGAACAATTGCTAGTTAAAGCAGATTATTTGGTTGGCAGCAATGGAGAAACGTGGAGAGAGTGATACAAGCAGTGAGGAGTTCAATTCGCTGGACAAATTAAATACTCACAGTGAACGTCAACATGGGGAGATCCTTGATCAAAAAAGGAAAAAACTCAAATGCAATATGTGTGGCTACTATTTTAGCAACGGAAGTAATTTCAAGTGCCACATGAGAACCCACACCGGCGAGCGTCCTCATAAGTGTCATGTTGATGATTGTGGAATGACATTCAAGGAGGGATCAGCACTTAAACGCCACTTAAACCACAAACACGGCGATGAGCGTCCGTTCAAATACAAGTTTCCAGGCTGCCGACATAAAACCAAAACAGCTTGGAATTTGAAAAAACACAACTTGGTGCACAGTGTTGAACGGCCATTTACTTGTCCAATTGTCGGATGTAATTTGAATATGAAACACAAGGCCAGTATTGCGCGTCATGTTAGACTTGTTCACAGTCCAGCTAGTAAAACATTTGCTTGTTCTAAGTGTGACTACAAAACGGCTCGGAATAGCTACCTAAAGGAACATATGCGCCGTCATTCCAACAGAAGAGACTTTAAGTGCAACTATCCACAATGTGACAAATCGTTCAAGAGTTCTAAAGTGCTGAAGTCTCATTTTATCAGTCTGCACGGGGAAAGAAAATTCCAGTGTGATCATCCCGGTTGTGGGCGGAATTTTGGAAAAGTCTTTTCACTGAATCGCCACAAAAGGCACACTCATTCACAGAAAACACACACTTGTCCGGAACGTAGTTGCAGCTACCGTACAAGCAAGGCTAGTTATTTACCAACCCACATGATGATCCATAGACGAAGGACTGAGAAGATTCCGTGCTCGATAGAAGGCTGTGAGTACAAAGGAAAACATACGAAAGCCATGAAAGAACACATGCATCGTCACAAGACCCTTTTACCATGCCCGGTATTAGGCTGTGGCCGTTTTCTAACCACCAAGGAAGCCTTAAAGAACCACATTAAGTTTCACAACCCTTCTGGCAGGCCATTCCAGTGTCCTTTATGCTTCAAACATTTCCGTAAGCTTAAAGAGTTACAGGCACATTGCGCTGTTCACACAAATGAGAAGCCCTACAGGTGCGGGCATTGTGGGCTTGCATCTGCTTTAAAAGGCACGATAAAGAATCACATTTCTTTGGTCCATGGAAACATTACATATCCTTTCATTGCCCACCCTTCGAACGTTCGCGAGTGCCTTCGCTGCAGAGTAATCTTGTCATTTGCTGAGTTTGTTGTTCATTCAATGAGTCATGAGGTTCCAGTTGTGATTGTAGAAAGACTGGCAACAATTTGGGCATGACCGACTTAAGTAGTTGTGAGATTTTTTGAATGCCCAATACTTTGTTGCCTAATGAAAAATGGATTAGTAGCGTATGTGTTTTGACTTTGAATAAAATGAGTTTTTTGCTTATATTCTCGCTCTTCTTCGGTACCCTTGATTTTTTAGTTTTTTTGCTCAAGTTGTGCTATATTCTCCAAAATCGCCCTTTAAAAATCTCAGTCTCACAATGGAGAAAAGATTCGAGTGTAATTTGCGTGGCAAGGAATGGAGTCGTCAGTCCACCCTAAATGTTCACATACGACGTCATCATAAAGGGATCCGTCTTGTACAAAAGAATAGTATTAAGTGCAGTGTGTGTGGCTACAGTTTTAGTTATCCTTATCAACTGATCAGTCACATGAGAACTCATACTCGTGAGCGATTTTTCAAGTGCACAGTTGAAGGGTGCGGATCGGAATTAGGATCGAATGACGCTCTAGAAAAGCACAAGAAATATAAGCACAGTGATAAGCGCCCGATCAATTGTAACTTTCCAGACTGACTCTTTACTGCCAAAACACGTGATGGTTTAATTACATACTAGAAAGTGCACAGTAATGACAGGCCATTTGCTTGCCCAATCGTTGGATGCAAATTTGATGAAAAAACAAAGACAATAGTTACACGTCATGTAACAAGTGTCCACAGTGACTCTAAAACATTTTCGTGCTCCCATTGTGACTACAAATCGGACCGGAAAGATTCGTTGAAAGCCCACGTGATAAGACGCCACACTACAAAAAGAGACTTTGTGCACACAATCTTTTAAGAGGTTGATTCGGCTGAAATACCACATTAGCGATCGGCACGGAGAAAAACATCTCAAATGTGATCACCCAGGCTGTGAGAAAAAGTTCTCCAACGCCAGAATGCTTGTTAAGCACAAGACGGGAGTTCATTCTAAGAAAAAACTTGCATGCCGCATTTCTGGCTGTAGTTACATTACAAACGCGGCTGCAGGATCAGCAGCTCACAAAGCCGCCCACGAAGAGCTACACGAGCAGATTTCGTGTCCAATAAGAGGTTGTGAGTACAAAGGGAAAAGTCGCAGCACCCTTAAAGACCATATGTGCCGTCACAAGAAAATTATACCTTGTCCGGTTTCCGGGTGTGGCCAATATGCACTAAGTCAACAAGCTCTAAATAATCACATCAAACTCCATAATCCATCGGGTAAGACACGTAAGGCTCCAAGCGGGTCATTGCTAAACATTAAAAAACACACGGTAGTGTAAGACAAAGTTCACTTCCAGGATATGAAAATTTTGAGCTTGCAAAACTCACTTGGGGGGATTGTACGAGCAGAAATTTTAAGACTGACTGCTAATTCAGGCATCCTTGCATATGCGAGCAACGATGTCACTTTAGAGAACAGGAAGGTCGCATCATCATCCAAAGGGCCATAGCTGCGGTCACAATGATTGAGAGAGAGGACTTTTAGATCTGAAAAAAACGAAACTTGCAAATTCATCGCAATTGAAATTTTGAAATAAATTTGTAGATTTACTCACACTTCAAACAAGGCAGAGCTGGCATGACCGGGACGATATTCACTCGTTTTCTCACCCATTCCGAAGCTAGTGATGTCCTGACTCGGCGGCTTGGAGCGTCTCCTTTCTCTATCCCCTTTCACGTGTCTTGTTCTCTGCTTAGAATAACAGACAACAGAGATAGACCGAATTAATAAAAATCTACAAAAAAGGCATCAAAGCTATTGAAGAATCCCATCCAACCCAAACACAAGCCTGACTCTATTTCATTTGAATTAGTCTCCAGGTTGTCATCAAAAGCCATATAATTAGCATATTTTCTACAAGCTAGGGAACCAATCTCGAAAGTCAACTGGAAATTTCTGCTTCTAAACCCATTAGAAGCGACTTCTTGGGCCGAATCCAAAATGGCCATAAGTCCCAGTCTCCTGTAAACAGATTTGTCGTTTTTTATCCACAATGAACTCGGCTGCGCTTCAAAGTCCTATTCTTCTTTTTCGAAAACTTTCTGAGCAAATTTTGCCGCAGTCAGAGTTAACAGTGATTGTGTTTATTGTGGGCAAAATAAAAACCGATGCGTCTCGAAACAAAAGGCATCCAATGCATGATTTTAAAAAAAGTTAAGCAATCTGTAAACCATTATCTACACATAAACAATCCAATTTGTCTGTTTGTTTGACAGATAATTTAATACTTGACTAGAAATGAAACCTTAAAGTTTTTTATGAAGATACAAAAAATGTTACCAGTGATTCCAACAGAAACTCTTGTAAATTTCATGTTCCTTTTTTGTATAAGTATGACATAAACAAGAAACTTTTATTATTCGATCTATCAACATGTTGTAAGCTTACTGATTTTCTGCCTACAAGAGCTCAAATTACTTCTCAGAATTGAAATCATACACCAGTACCAGTAAAATCTAAAGACAAAAAGACTTGTGACTTTACATGGCTCGTTCAACTGATCTAGTTTAGAAGTCTAGAATTTACTAAAAATTTCGAGGCTGATTAACAGGTGCATTATAAAGTGCAAGATGGTAAGGATAAGCGATGGAGTTGAAAACCGTCGTCAAATTCCTACCAGAATATTTGTCAGCACTTAAAATAGTTCTGCTCCCATCTGTACTAAAATAAATCTTCTCATTATTGACTTGAATTCCCCAAAGTCCAGCATTACTCTGTAGTTCTACAAGTGTTTGCTTGTTTCCTCCACTTACATCAAAAGTACCAATGGTACGTTCCCCCCAATCTGCCCAGTATATGACATTAGAAGGTTTATCTAGAGTGATGCCCCACAAATCTGTATATCCCGTCGAAATTATTCTTGCGTTGCTACCATCAAGGTTAGCACGGACAAGAGAGTTTGCACCGGGCAGGCGATTACCCCAATACATAAAACTGCCATAAAGTTTCTAATTCAGTTTCTTTTAAGGATAAAAGGGCAAATGAATATCAATCAGTGATAAAACTTCAGCATAATCTCACCCTTTTTCAGAATCCAAGGCAATACTGCGCAGGTAGTTGACTAAAGATGAATTTGATATAACTACGGTACAATTTTTACCGATTGCGTTACAAACTGTGATTTCATGAGAGAGAAATCGAGCAAAGTATACGTTTCCAGATGACTCATCGATGGCCAGGTTTTGAATGTAGTCACCTACAGTTAAATGATCAAATGTAATTCATTGCAATTAAAAGCTTTAAAGAATTTTTTAAATGCAAAATTGCGAATACCTGTCGGTGCGACAATTATTTCTTTTGCAGTTCCATCCAAGTTAGAGCGTAAAATGCTCGCATTGCTTGAACCTTGAGACCAGTAAACCTTGCTGAGATTGTTGTTTACAGCTACAGCTACTGTGTATTCACTTGTCAGAGCTGTTGCCTCCAAGGTTTCTAAGTCAAGAGACACGAGGCCCGTGTAGGTTGCGACAAATAGTCCAGCAGCAGTTGGCACTGTAACAAAAGTTTGTTTACGTGAATAAATGGATTAAGATTTCTTTGCACAAATTTCTCTGCTCAGCAAATTTTGAACCAAAAATGCTCACCTGGGGGCTGTGTTACTGGAGGTTCTGTTACTGTTGCACCATCAAGTCTCCAGGACACAGAAGCCTTAGTCGCTTCAACTTTGGTATTCAACTTTATGAGGACCACAACACGTCCACTCATCCCTTCAAGATTACCCTTAGAAGACTGACCACAAGTTCTGTAATGAAATACAAAATTTGTCAAACTTTTTTCTTGGATAAAAATTAAATTTGCTTTTAATTACCTTAAAGCTTCACTAAGAAGTCCGTCTGCTGTAAGCTGAAATATTGCAAAATAAACGCAAGCGCAATTGTCAGCTGCATCGCAAGAAGTCGCTACATTCAAATTCCATTCCAAATTGAAAGGTTCAAGCGGATTGATTTCCCACGTGACGCGCTCTTCAAGCTCAATTTGCTCCCACGCCAGAAGGCCACTGGGGCTGCTGACGTAGTCAGAGTTTTTCATGAATCCCTTGCTGTTGTCCGTTTTGTCTCCAGTGATGGCAAACTCCCATGAGAAAGCCACGGAAAATGTAGCATTTGGCAAGATGATAAGGAGCGTTTTTCCAGTGAACTCAAACGTAGATCCAATATGCGTCTCGTTTAACCTTCAGAATGTCACAAATGAAGTAAACATATTAGAAATTCACGTCATGATAATTGGCACTCGGACATTGTTTTCATGTACTTGGTATAACTATTGGCGCTGCAAGTTGTCAGTTGGTCTTCAGGGTATATGTTCAAATGAGAATCTTCACTGAGTTGATCGAGTGTGAATCGAATATTATTTTTATAATGAAGTTGGATGATCCAGAGGCAGGAAGAGTTTCGCGTTCCAGTTTCGTCTTCGTAAGATCCAACTGGGAGACTAAAATGTCCATGTTCCCCCTCCAGAAGTCCGCCGCAGGAATTTCCAGCAACTGTAGTGCAGACACGTAAAGTTTTTGGTTAAATTTATTTTATTTTTTTCGATGTTTGTTCGGAAACATGACCTGTAAAAAAACGTCTTACCAAAATTTGTACTTAAAGAAAGGAACAGAACGAGCAGAGTTGGAGCTTGCATGATGTGATTCTTCATATGGAGAAGCCAGATATCTGGAGCAGAATAATAAATCACTGAATAAGTCAAGGCTTATAGATTTAGTTTCTATTAACCTTGGAATAAGTTTGCAATTTGATAAGCAGCAGGTTTGCTTTAGAAAGACTTTCATACGAAGTATAAAATTTGTATGAAAGAGCCACGTGGAAGATTTTCGCTATAGTGTTCAATGGAGTAAATACATATGCCCGGCTAGCATCTATTATGATTCAATTTCTACACCTGCTCTAATTCAACAGCACAAAGTTTTAAGTATATTTGCAACTTTTGGAATGTGTTCACTAGGTTCGTGCCATTTCAATGATAATGGCAGCATTTGATTTGATTTTTTACGGACAGAGTCTTAATGGGACTAAACACGAGCTCGTATTGACTTAATGCACTTATTCAGCTGAAATAATGAAAGCAGACGTGAGAGCATTGCATTTGCCTTTAGAACCGTTTCAATTCACAGCCACAAGTGAGCATATGAAAATTTCCAAAGCATGATTTTGAGTGACATCTGGTGAGATTAGTTCTCCTGATTAGACACACGTGGCTGATAGTGGCTTGCGATTGACAAAGCTTATGCCCAAAGATTGCCGCTTTAGTTGGTTTTAAAGCAGGATAAAAATTATTGATAAGTGAAGCCGAAGGATCTGTTTGAGTAGTGCTTGAAAAAGTCACACAAGCTCACTCTACTAATCCTTAGTGTGCACAGGGTGGATATTTTTAGCCATAAAAAATTTGGTTTCAATAGCTCAAAAGACTATAAGCTTGTGGAAAATAAATAAAATAATAAAGTTTCTTAAAATACACGCCTCAAAGCGCAACTACCTATGAATGAATGAGAATGTCAAGGCTCCAGACAATTCCCAACCAGATTCCTTAATGCATAAAGGACGACATTCATTCGTAGAAGATCTGCCGCAAAGCCGTCAAGATATTCCTGACATGGTCGATTTTCATCAAACTTTAGACTTGCGATTAAGTTGTTCCGTTTTTTCATCAAACTTCGAGCTTCATAGTTCCACACTTTGTTCACACGTGAGAGCTTGAGTAGCTCAGAATTGGAGAAATGTTCCAATAGTTTCCTTAAGACCTGCAACGCGGAAAGATAAAGTTAGGAAATACTGGGAAAAAACAAATTCTGCAAGGTGTTTGAAGTCATGTTCTTACTAATGAATTATTAAGACAGTCTGCCTTGACTTGACCGGAAAGGTAGTAGTTTATACTGGCGTAAACTCGTAAAACTAAACTGACAATTAGAGTCAGCATCACTGTAAAAAAGCACATATTTGCTTTCAATAACCCGTAGAACATGAGCGGTACAGTGGAAAATGCGTTTGATTATTTTATTATGTAAAACAAATAAGAATGTTCAACGCGATAAAGAACGCAATAGAATTGCTTGTGGAAGTGCACTACTGGCGACCTCAGATCTTTCCTGGTCCTCTGTCTTCACAATACTGGAAGCATGCAGAAACTTTCTAATCTTCTCAGGACATTGCCATCAACTAATTTGTTATTTTTACATCAACTTTGAAACAAAAATAAATGTCCGGTGGCCTTTCGCCTGTAGGCATGAACTCAGCCTAAGTTCCCAATAATGCATCCTTTGCCCTTTGCCTCCGCTTATTAGTTGAAATGAGCAATCCAGTGCTGGTAAGTCACCTTGCCTACACATCCTTAAAGCTTTAGTCAGTCACTTCCATGAGGGAGCCGAACTGTGTTCTCTGTCTGGACTACATGATCTCTACTATCGTAAAGAAAAGTCTCAAAGCTTATCCACCTTATCAATTCTCCTCCTCGAAAATTTTATTTTTAAATTAAGAAACCCCAATGCTACAAATGAATAAATAAATGAACATTGGATCTTAATGCAGCAAGCCTGTCCAGCAGCTCATTCCACTTCAAGGTGTCTTGAGTACAACATCAAAAGTCGTTGGTTTTGTCGTCATGTTTACTATTTTTGGTCTGAACAAGACCCAAGCTTGGTTGCCAATGGCCGTACTATTCCTCTGCTGTTCAATCTGCCCAAGTTCAAGCTATCCACACGTTGAAGACGACAAGGATCCTTGGGATTTGGAGGGCGAGCAGGTTAATGAAGAGAACCAAAATTTGGCTTCCAATGAAGACGAAGATCTCGAGGGAGAAGATGCCATGGAGGACGCCACTCCCAAGCGTAAGCTAATTTATTCTGCAATTTGGATGATACATTGGGTGAAAACTACAGTCTTCCTGGGAATATATTTGGAGATTTTTTCTAAATTGTATTTCTGTTTTGATGTTTTAACAGCTTGTTCTGGTCCTGGAGGAGTCTGTCGAGATACTGCTGATTGCTGTGTTATATACATATATACTGTACAGTGTCGGGACTCAAAGACTGACCCAAATGTTAAGAAGTGTTTCAGCTTCAACTAGAAGGACAAACGAATGCGGAGAAGTTCCATAATCACATTCCTGCGTTGACAATAGCATCATTTGGAATCTCGTTAAACGGAGCCGAAACGTCAGATTGATGCACAAAGACTGCCGATCGCCCTTCCAGTACATTTAGCATTAAATTTATGGGCCCTCGCATGTGAAGCTCTTCAAGTTTTGGTGCACGGGCAATCACCGCCTTCAGCATGGAGATCAAGTAGGTCCCATCGGATTCATTGTATTTCTGTTCTTGTAGCTTCAAGGTCCTAAGGCTTGGAAAGTTTCGATCCAACCAAACCAAAAAGTTGGCGTGCGGGGACCAACGTTTAGCCAGTGAAACTTCTTCAAGGACCTCACTAAAAATTGTTGCAGTCCTGCTGTCACTAACACGAAAGCAGGGCACAACACGTTTTTGGACAAGGCTCCACCTAGATCAACCAAGAGGCTTTTCAATGGCAGCTAATCAAGGATTGTAGAGTAAGTGAAATCCGTGGCTCGAATTCGACAGGCCTTAGTGCAATGACCATGCTCAATGTGAATCCTTGAGAACGGGACAACTGCCATGTGTAGGAGATCTGACGCGAAGGCGTCAAGATATTCATGACATGGTTGATCATCGTCAAACTTTAGAAGCGCGATTAAGTTCCCCTGAATTTTAATCACACTTCGAGCTTCATAGTTCCGCAATTTGTTCACAAGTGAGAGCTTGAGTAGCTCAGAGTTGGAGAAATGTTGCAAAATTATTCTAACAACCTGCAACAGAGCCAAAATTATAGGAGTTCTCCAAGCATGAAATTTAGTCAGGAGTTGTTCTTACGACAGAATTACTAAGGCAGTCCGCCATGACTTAAGATGACACACTCAATTTGACCAGCCTAAAAGTCGCTATGGTTCGATGAACAATGCGATTGAATATTGGAAACAATCAAAGATGCTTATAAGCGAGAAGAATAACCAATGAACTGAGGATTAAAATGCTTGTGAATTATAATGGCCGTGACAGACCCTTCAAGGTTCTCACACTAGACAATACTAGAAGCATGAAAGAGCCTTTTCTTCGCCTCGAGTAATTTTCATCGGCTTGCTTGATATTTTTAGAAAGCAAAAAAAAATAGAAATAGTTTTGTGCCATTAGCCTGCGGGCATTCGGAACTCTTAGCTTGCTCGCACTAATGCATGTCGGTTTCTGTGCTGGAAAGTTTTGAGGAGTATGCACTGTGGTTTGTCACACGCAAGGAACTTGATTTATAAAGCAATAAAACCTTCTTAAAATATTCTACTCAAAGTTCAACTGCCTGTAAATTAATGAGCACTTCTAGGATCCTGAATTTCTAAAAGCGGATTCCGTATACATATGAACGGCACAGCGAGGGTTGAGCAACGTCCACTGTTGATAGTCTGTCCAAATATTGTAAAGTAGCTGCAGGCTGAATGCTTTGTGTGTCCCATCCAATTTACTTATCGAAACAAAACTTCTAAGCCCAATTCAGAATTGAGATAACTAACAGGATCATTGAAGGGCAAATGTGAACTGCTGCCATGGTGACACTTTCATATTATTTTGACGGACCCAAGTTCTCAATTTGGCTCGAGTTCTTCTCGTCGGATTGGTAATTGAAAATCAGTAGCATCTCCCATGGGCTCGTCAAGACGCCTGTGAGACAGTGGTGAATAGAAGCTTTTCGTCCATTCTCAATGTCAAGTTCTCACATGGCCCCACCGCAATCTTGCAAAAGTTACGTTATTTACTGAGCAGGAATCCTGGAGAGGCCCTGCTATTCAACCATGAAGATGACTGTACTTGCTACAGATCCATTGTTTTTAAATTCATTTTATTCAAGAAAGTTTATAACTGTTGACACAACACTAAAGTTACATTTTGTAGAAACTCTAAGCAACATGACAGCAATTCATAGTTTCATCTACTCATATTACTCAATTTATCTTTTAATCAATTTAAACTAATTCATGCCTACGCACGCGATTGCGCCAGTTCTTGGAAAAAAACTGATGGCTTCTATGCAAGTATTCCTAAAACGCCTCGCTTCGGCGAATCTCTGCTCGCCAGTCCCCAATACCGTCATGAGTGACAGACACGTAAGGCTTCAAGTGGGTCATTGCTAAACAATCAAGAATATTCACATTAAAATCAACTGCAATATAGTTTCTTCCAGGTCCTGGACTCCTGTGAATTCTAAATTCTCAAAAACTCACCTGGTGGAACTCCACGAGCACAAACGTTCACAATGACAGCAAGGGCGGGCAACCTGCCAAAAGCAATTAACGCCGTCACTTTCGAGAACATAAAAGTCGCATCATCAGCACTAGCTGGGTCATCTCGGTTGTGCCAATGAAGGACAGAGAGGTTTTTCAGATCTACAAGAATACAAACTTGCAGTTTCAGAATAATTTTCATTTCAGTTTAAACATAAAGCTCTACTAACCTTTCAAGCATGTAATGGCCGGCATGACCGGCACGATATTGACTCTCATCAAATAATCCTCATCTTTCTCTCTCAGCTCTGCAACTTCCTCTGGAAATATTCCACAGAAAACGCTGTCCAGATTCCCAGCAGCAGCACCAAGCAAGACCCCTTGCACTGTCAGTTTCTTCAAATTCAACCGACTTTTCCAAATAACTTCATACGGAACTGCGCCACTGATATTAAGTTCTTCGATACTTGGAAACATGTCCAAGAAAAATTGGACGGCCAAGCTGGAGAGATACCCGTCTTGTAAACACAACACCTTTATGTTATTTGCTCGGTCCGACATAGGCTCCCTAAGGACGGCGGTTGCGTGCTCAAGGATTCTGTTCATGTGATCCGGTGAGGGCTGAGTTTCACGAGAGGGGGAACTAATGTCAACTTTTTTCAAATTCGGGAAGATTCGAGTGAAATCTAAGTCCTTTACGACGCCAAGGACACGCGGCTCAGTCCTTTCCAACTGTTGATGGTTGATGTCAATGGTAAGAAACTTGACATTTATCAAAGAGATTCCGTAGATCATTAAAGGCAGGGCAAGAACAGCGTCAAGATGCATGTAGCGAAGTGTTGTAGAGCAAGATTCTTGGAGGAGCATTGGAGCGATTCTGTTGAATCTGTCCAAGTTGAATTCGGGGCCCGTGTAGACGAACTTTATATTTTCAAACCTGATCTTACGGACCACATTTTCGGAAAGCTCATCAAAGGGAGCTTCAACTTGATCTGTGAATACTGGCAAGACTGATCTTCCTTCCAGTATACTAAGCAGTAAGTTAATTGACCAGTTGATGTGCAAAGTTTTTATGTTTGGTGCCCGGGACAGCATCTCTCTCACATACTGTTCATATTTCTCTTCATTAATTACAAAAAGGCGATGTTCCATCATTTTCAGGATCTGAAGCCGTGGAAAGTTGATATCTTGAACAAATTCGTCGATGAAATCTAGATCTTCGGGATGAATACGGAGAGAAAGTTCTTGAAGTATCTCACTGGAATCTTGCAATACTTTTTTTACAAGCCGTGCTTCTGGAGCAGAGGCCATGTCGCCCGACCAAAGTCCTTGTAATGTCACTGAGACGACCTTCAACGATGACTTATCAAATACTAAACCCTGAACGGGATCCAAAGCTCCGACTGGAAATGGACCAGTTCGAGGGTCAACCAAAACGTCCATGCTGATTCCAGAATATGGGATGGGATTCATTTCTTTTAAATCTGATATAAAAGCGTCAACTTGTTGAGTTGGTTCCAAAAAAGTGTGAGTGTGAGAGCTGACAGGGGAACGTGCACAAATGACATCATGGTTAGGGTGCATCCCTCATGACCGCAAAAGGTGACATAGGATGACAAGGGTCAGTGGGTCTTGCTTGCCAAAGATGATGTCATACTTTTTTGCAGCAGAATTTGACCCGCGAAACTCAATGACAGAATGTTTCACATGATTTTCTATGACAAAATGGGTGATGTCACGCCGTCGGTGTGGGTGGGTCATTGAAGGGATTCATGACACAACAATGACATAAGGGTGAATGGGTCCTAAAATCGAGGTAATCATGATGATGTCATTTGTGCACGTTCCCCAGATGCAGTAAAGCGGCCCCGCTTTCCTAGCAGAATCCGAGCTTCCTTCATCCAGAGTTTATTGACAAGTGAGAGCTTGAAAAGTTGCGGACTGGAAAAATTCTCTAGAATTTTCCTCACAATCTGCAACAAACAAAATAAAACTAGAATGATTTCTTCAACAATAAAATTTTTCGAGTTTTTGCTTACAACTGGATTGCGAAGGCATTCCTGGACCACGTGATCGGCTTCATTGTCAACATTCTGCAATAAATATCCGAATTGAACTGATCAAAATAAATCCAGAGACAAATTTTTCGTTCAATTTTACCTGGACATCATCTTCATATTCGTTGTCCATGATTCTGTTAGCCACTACTGGTCGATCAGCTATTCTTGCTCAAGTTCCCACTGCGGCAGTTTCTGGACACTGAGGTGCCTTGAAGAATTTTTTTCAAACAGACAAGATGGAATTGTCTGGGTCTGCTAAAGTCAACAACACTTTGCGTGTAAAATATAACTAAATCTCAGAATTTTACCAAGAAGCTTCAGTTGAGCTCTTGATTTTGTTGGAGCAACACGTCCGAGTAGTTCACACTAACGACAGCATTGGCTGAATGATAAAAGACACGGCATGGCTTCGGCGTGCTCCAGTGAGTCCGCAATCATTTCCTGAAAGTTTAGAATTTAAAACTTGCAGCCAGATTCTAAGGGCCTATAGAGTAAACTACCATTGAAATTGCAATGAATGGACAAAGTGACATATTTCTTGTGTAACTGGTGTTGTATTTGGCGTTTACTGCACGCTGTATGAGCTCAGCGAGTCTATCGAGCTATGAAAGTTTATTTTAGTAGGCTGAGAAAACTATTACTCCGTCGGCTTTTATAAGTTCAGCTTGCTTTTAAAAATATCTATTTTCAGCTTAATTTGATTTACTTTTGTTATACTTAGAGGTCGTTGCGACCAAGGGATTTTCCCACAGGTGCACTCAAAACGTCCTTGACCGATAGCTCAACACTTATGCAAAATGAGGCTTAATTCTACACGCAGTTCCTGTTGTATTCGTAAATGGAATTTCCCAAACGTGCCCTCTCATCCTCTCAACGCCCTTGATCAACAGGCCAGGAACATTTTCACAAATAAAGTCACACGTATCAGTCTACTAATCCTTCCTGTGGCCAAGGTGGATATTTTTAACCATAAAAAATTTGGTTAGAATAGCTCAAAAAACTACTGCAAGTTTATACAACAGTTC
>JAQIWI010000754.1:0-23336 GCA_034698825.1 Deuterosminthurus bicinctus | reverse complement strand
AAATGATACAATTAGTTTGAAAGAAACGACAGTAGTGTATAGGGAATTGTCAAAGTGGTGATGATGATAATCAAGATGCAAATTTCAACATTTGTTGTAAGTAATTTTCTGGTTGTGGCGACCACATGCTTTATTCTCCAGTTGGGTCAATGGGCCGTTATGGAAATGTTGTTGATGATAGTGAAATTGTGAGCCGAACCGGGTAAACTGCTCGCCACGGTGCATCTTCTTCTTTCTTGTATATATGTGAATGATGAAGGAAATATGAAAAGGCTGCTGTGGAATATTAGACGATAATAGACAAACTGTGCTTGTTTCCGTTTTATTATTAATATAGTCCTGAAATTACACTTAATGTAGTTTCCGGTGATTTACCGTCTAGCTGGAGGGTAGATGGGAGGGCGAGTAAAGGTTGATAAATGTAGTACAATGAAATTTTCCGCTGTATATTATTCCACTAAAACTGTTGTTGTAGTTGCCTTTGTTTGTTTTGGCAGGTGATGATGATGATGAGTCAGTGAGGGATGTTGTAAACTGGATGTAAAAGGATTATAGTTTCTTTCTGGACCGGGATGAAAAATGGAATGTGTGTCATGTCATGAGTATACTAGTAGAAGTATAGCCCATGTGCGTATGGGATATATACGAAGAAGAGAATTTTAGGAGAGAAATTATGAGAAATGTATGTGAATTTTTCAAAGGAAATCTCATTCCCTTTGTTAGTATTATTACTCCCGAGGATGTTGTAGTTGATGAGCTGACATGTGTGCGTGAGATAGTACTGACAATGGATTTAGTATGAATTCCAATCCGACACGTTTGGTCATCATCGGCATGATGATGATCATCATGACAGAGGCCAGAGCTTTACATTCATTTCAAACCGTCTGCTTCATGTCAGATTGAATAAAGTTTTTGGAATATTTGAGTCTTTCTCTACACTGTACTATTAATATGTAGCATTGGGTTGATGTGGTTTGAGAATTGTGAGTCTTGGAACGTTTGATCCTACCAGATCTCTTGATGATCGTCTGTTCTGTTGTACAAGACTTGTGTCATGTGGTGCGTCAGCTGAATGTAGAAAGAGCCAAGCCTTGCATTTCGCTTCCTCCTCTTCCATTTCCCAATGTCCTGTCATGTTTTTCTAGAAACTGTGAGCGAAGCTCTATAGTGGTCTAGTCTGTGGCCCGAATCGCTGACTAATGGCAAAGCTTGGGCTAGCTATAAGCTTGAGTTTTTTTTTCAGAAGGGAATTTCGCTTGGTGCTATACGACTAATATCCTCGCTCAACTTAAGCTCGTGTGTGTAACTGGGAAGTAAATGTGTGTGTGTGTGTTCTATACAGCCCAGCAACTTGTGGGAGTTGGGAATTTTGTACTACCACCCTTTAGATACCACAGAAAGCGAAGCAAGCGTCCATCAAATTTTCATCTTAAGCCACTTATGATTACTCTGACTGTACTAGAACGCTCTGTTTGCTTCACTTCACCAACTAAATCCAGAGTAATGCTTAACTGTCTGAACAGGCTAATACTTTGAGCTAAAATACAGCGTATGAGCGAGCGGATAAGAGAGATTTTCTCTCAGTCGGCTTACCATACCCTAGGCAAGGCCTGTACTACTACTACTCCTTGTTGGCTGACTGGGATTTCAATTTCTAAATCATCTCTCTGTGTACATTCATTCTGTGTACCATAGTGGAAGTCAATCGGGATGAATGTATTACACTTTGTGTGTGTGTCATTCAGCTTTCATTCTTGGTATTATTACTTCCTCTCAAAATCTCCTGGCATAAATGGAGAGAAAGAGAGGGGAGCATTTAAAACCGGGCCAGCATTTCTCCCGGGTACGAATTTAACTCTTCTTTTCTCTTCAGTTTCTTCGTATGGCAACAATACACAGTCAGTCAATTCTACATGGAATCTTATGAGAGATCCTTCTGTGCGTTAGAAATATAAGTAGCAGAGTAGTAGTAGCGTCATCATAGAAATAAGGTGCTACTGCTCCATTCATTGGACACAAAGAGAGCCCTTCCTGTTACTTTTTTTTCTATATCTTTGACTATACTTGTGATTACACACAGCTTTCTTAAGTATTTTGGTGGGAGACGAGAGTTTTAAGAGGGAGTGGGCGAGCTAGATGAGGGGGAGCGAGAGAGAGAGAGAGAGACGATTATAAATTCTTTGTTGTGTGTGTATGGTATATAAAAGGATAGGAATTATGAAGATATATAGATTTGTAATGAGCTTATTTATGCTGGGGATTAAGTATTTCTAAAAGAGATGTTAAAATACGACTCTACACTTGACTACCCTTTTGTTTTCCACCCCATTGAGCTCATTCAATTCTGCCTTGGCTAAAATTATTATGTAGAGAGGAATCAGCCCGTCGTCCTTTTCCCTCGTGTACGACTCCCGACTCGTAACGTAACGGTGTACAGACGGAGAGAGAGAGAGACGAGATCCTTCTCTCCCATTATGGCCGGCAGAGCTATAAACATTCACTTTTCTTAAACAAGTTAAGCTTTCCCTTAAAGCTGGCTGGCTGGCTGTGCGTATGTGGAAATTATTGCCGGGATGATAGAATATAGAGGAACGTTACTTAAACGCAGAACGACGGGGAAAGTAGTGGCGGTGGTGGTGGTAGTGCATCACCCGTATAGCTGGAGCATTGTCGGTTATGATTGCACACCCTTTTTTTCTGTCCCTCTCTCCGTACCATATGTTCCCTGCCATCTCTATACATATTCCTCGTCTTCTTGTTGTTGGTAAAACGTTGTTGAAATTTATAGGAAAAGTTGAACGGTTTAAATTCCCCTCTGTCTTCTTCTGCTTTCTCTGCACGCACGCAAGCACGCACATATGTACAGACAATGATTCTAGAAAGTCATCATATATATATAGTGGACGATTTGGGAAAATGCGGGCTGGGAAGAAGAAGAAGAAGAAGGCTTTTGAAAACAGACTACTTAATTATTTACACAAATCATTAACTCTGTATCCCTCTGCCCATTTCCAGCCTCATTTCACATTCTTTGGCTCTCTCTAAAGAGTGCTCCCAATCCACTAGATTAGGGTGCAATGGGGAGTATTCAAGTAGTATGTAGGCGCAGGAAGGGGAGCTAGTGGGAATTTTTCCCATTTATTCATCATTGTAAAGGTAGTAGTATTAGTAGTATATAGCTGTGCGTGCTGAAATTTAAGTTGAGGAAAGTAGGAAATGTGGAAATAATTTTCAGACTTGGAGCAGAAGAACTAATCAGGGACTCGACTCGATTTTAGATCGGAAGGTAGTAGTAGTAGTAAGGATGGGAGCGGACGTAGGAGAAAGTCAGAGGGTTTACTATTCAACGTAATACTGACGAGACGCGGAATGAGTGGGAGCATTGGGGTCGAGACCGTCTTGGTAAGAAACCTTGGAGTCGCAACCGTCGCCGGGAGTTTACAAGTCTCGCTGCCATGACTGCGGTGGTGGTCTTCAAAAAGCATACGACGACATTGCTTGTCAGTCCTTGACCGACCTCGGTGGACAGAATGGCGTCAATTTGGCGGCTTGATAAGAGACCAACCAAGGCGTCGTGAGTGAGTCGCGGCGGTAATAAAATAGATTGCGTGGGATAGGAACCCTATGGAGAAAATGAGGGGGACAGAAGGATATTATGAACACCGGCGCGAAGAGTTTTACGTACATAGAGGAGGGATATAATTTGAGACAAACGGATTTACTTTCCAGTTCTGTGGTTCAGTTTTGAGCGAGAGACATGAGAGATTAAATATGTATAGAAGGGCTCATAGATGAGCATAACATGTATACGTATATGGTTTATGGCAGGTGTAGTATAGGGTCCTTGGTGATGGGATGGCGGGATAGGGAGTGTTGTAATTGACTTATTAAAGTATAAAAGACAGCGTCGACTCCAATAACGACCGACTATAAAATAGTTGAGAGTGAGAGAGAGAGAGGATGATGAAAATGATGATGATGATGACGACAATGGAAGGGATATTGTTGCCGTTGTGTGTGGTGGTAGTAGTAGGAGCTTTAAGAGTCAGCACACGTTTCCCCCTCCCGCCATAAACTAGTGTGTCGGGTTGGAAATCTGTGAATTACTGGTTTTAAAGTCCAAATGAGTAGTAAATTTAAGCTAAAAATCAAGTGCAACAGCCGTTGGAAACGACCATGATCGTCGTGCTATACAAACGTTGATGATGACTTTTCCTTTGCCGCCGCGGTATCATAGCGAACTACGACGGCGGTCCATGTGTGTTTGTGTTGATGCTGGCTGCTGCTGCAAGCTGGAATAGAGCAATGTGAGGTAACTTTTGGGAACCATTATTATTGCTCCGGCCCTTTCTCGCACTCTCTCTCTCTCATCCACATTTCTCCATTATATAAGCCTCCTATGTTCACCACATTGACTTTACAATTTACAATAAATTTTGATTTCATCCGCCACTACTACATTTTCCTTCCTGTACGGATTTCAATTTTATTTCACACTCCAGTTCTTCCCATTTTCTCCCTCTCTCTCTGTTACTAATGTCTGCCTTTGCAATGACCGCTGCAGCCTTCCCTTTGGTCTTGGAATTTCTTGTCCTTCAGAGGTCTTGGGGACGGAGGGTATGGTCGGGTGGTGGGTTGCTTTTCAGAAACAATGAGTGGATGAAGAAGAAGAAGGTTGCTTGACGAACTTTTGACTATACTGCTCAGTGTGGAGTAGGGCTTTGTGAAAAGGGTATCGTTTTAATTAAGCCTAATCAGTAATTAGAATGCAGAGTGGGAACGGTGTGAGTGTGGAAAAGTTGGGGATGTGAAACAGCTGGATTTTACAAGAAATTAATGAACATGGACCATCATGCACTTTTGTAGCCTAGACGGAGTGTGCAGTAGTATAGTTTTTTGGTGCAATTGTTAGCATATGGATGATGCATACACTCATGTCTTCTCTTATGGAATTCGTGTGTGGAGCACTTATTTCCTTATGGACTTGTAAATTACTTCAAGAGTGAAAAAAGTAATGTTTATATGTTCTCCACTCATACATCACAGTAGTCGTGGAGCAGTGTTGCTCCACTGGCTCATATATAACGTTGGAGATATGAACGGTGTATATTTTGGGGGGAAAAAAATTTATGTACGGGGGTGCCTGGCTGTGTGAGAAGAAAGCGGAGGAGGAATGAACAAGTGTGGGAAATAACATTGGAAGATGGGGAAGTTATAGAGACAAGGCGTTTTGTTGTTGTTCCTTTCCAACAGAGCTTGAGTTGCATATAGTGAACGAAAGAGAAAATTAAAATGACAAGAACAGAGGAGCTGAGAATAACACATTGAGTTGGCTTGAAAACTTGCCTTTTATTACAGTGCCACGTTCTTGTTCTTGTATATACATGGCTGGATGTAAAGAGAAATGACGCTAAAACACAGGAATTAATTGCTCGCAAAACTTTCTCTCTACAGCTCATGCCTTTGGTGTGTACTGTGGGGCTAAGTGTGTGTGTTTATTTGGAGATGTGTGTGTCTGTGTACAAGGGCAAAGTAGTATGGACTTTTGGTTGACTCCTTGTGTCTTTCATGAAGGAGGAAAAAGGCCTTTATAATAAGAGAGAGAGAGCGTGAAGGAGAATCAAGGGCCATTTTATTGCTTGTTGTATAGTTATTATATGTATAGTTCGGAGAAGAGTTGAGACGACTTCTACTAATAGTGCTACTTTTTTGTGCCTTTTTTAATTTTACAGGCGATTCCCTATATGTACACTATATAAAGAATAAAAGAGGAAGCTCCTGGCTCTTTTATCATTTTCTGTAATATTTTTTGGCCCTTACAAAGCCCTGCTAGGCTTGTCTTGTATGCATGCAATGGATGGATGGATGCATGCATATTGAATGTGCCTTCAAGGTCCCATGGCATTGGTCTGTAAACTGATTTGATTATGTGTGATAGAATGGGACGTGATTTTTACTATTACGTGCCTGCATGAATTTAAGAAAGGATGTCATCCTGAGGGATGGCTGGCTTGGTTGGTTAAAGGAGAGAAATAGACGTGTGTGTGTTGTGTGTGTGTGTATAAAAGAAGTAGCTGGAGGATTGCCGTTCTCCATAGTTCTTATG
This sequence comes from Deuterosminthurus bicinctus, assembly GCA_034698825.1. NCBI lineage: Eukaryota > Metazoa > Arthropoda > Collembola > Symphypleona > Bourletiellidae > Deuterosminthurus > Deuterosminthurus bicinctus. The sequence continues at coordinate 17,227 of JAQIWI010000754.1, read as the reverse complement.
TTGAAAATATATCGCATTTTCCCTCTCTTCAATATAATGTGGAATCAATCAGCGGGTTAGAAATTGAATTGCATCGATTTTCCACATTCTCTGTGTTCGTGTGTGTGTTTGTATGCGTGTGCATGTGTGAGCTATGTCGGTTTTTTTTATCAGCCATCCGTTCTTCTCAAATAGTCTGTGTGCATGGACATGTATCGGAAAGTATGCAAGGGGAATTTTTAACGATCTGTAAAGTAAGTGTACGGATGGGTGTTTAAAGGAGAGGGGATCGTTCGTGCTGTATGGAAAACCACATGATGGAGAGTCATTGTAGTATATACGTACACGTTATGAGAGCTGGAGAAGGACGGACTGACTGTCTGTGAGTGAGCTGGCTGGAATGAAAAGGGTTATTGTTGGCTATGGCTTGGGATAGGTAAGCTGATATATTCATGAAGCGATGAGATGTTTTTTGTTGTATATGAGTGAGTAGTGAAACAGTAGAGTTAGATAGAGGTTACATGGATCTATGCGGTAAAACAGTGAGGCCAATACTGCACGCTTTTGCACACATGTAACGTCCTGCACATACAGAGATGGAGAGACAGAGGGAAAAAGTTGGGTGGGATATCGATAGTGAGTTGAAGTGGTGGAAGAAGTATAGAAGAAGAAAAAAAAGGGAAATGAAAACAATGCTGTTGAAGGAACAAATCAAAAGAATCTTTTCTCTGTATCATTTCTGAATAAAAACCCAAAGGAGTAGGAGTAGGGAGAGAAAGAAGAAAATCGCAAGTGATGACAAATAAAGCAGAATTTTCTATTTTTTTTGTCTGATTTTTTTCCTCTCGTCATGGGTTCCCCTTGCTTTCTTTTTTGTTATAATACGCGGGAGTACAGACACACACATACTCACACATGCGTTCACACAAATACTATACACGAACTCACATACACTCACACAGATAAAGAAGAAATCCAATTGTGGAATTGTTTCCCTGCTTGCTCAATTTTCTCCCAGTTTTTTTTTCTCTTTGTTCCACCACCACAGCCAAGCCTTCCTTCCTTGGGACTCCCATCTATATAGTTGAATTTTTGTGAACAATAATTATTACCTAGGAGGGAGTAAAAAGTAAGTGGATCAAGAGATTTCCTTTTTGACTTTATATTTTGTTATTATGTACAGTATGTATGGGATCCATTAGCTGAATATAACTGACGAGTGAGTCATTTGTGTGTGTATATAAACTTGACTCTGTAATACTGTCACTCACTCTTAAAAGTTGGAGTTGTTGGAACAAGTGTATGTGAATGAAGTTGACCTTTGATGACGTCTCTCTGCTTTCTCTCTCTGCTTCTCTATGTGACACCCAGTGGTTCATTCATTCCGTCCTTCATTCACCAGTAGTTTTGCAATGTAGAATTTGACGGGCTATCATTAATGACGTGGGGTATGTATGAATGAGCGACGAGTTGAGGACTATGTCATACTACTCAATGGTGCACTCTCTTTAGAAATGTACTGAATGGACTACTGTAGAAGTGTAATGGACATTATTATTATTATTATTAAATGTGACCTGAGCATGAACGTGTGTACAGCTTGTAGAGTATGTAAAGTGTTGTAATATTGTAGTAGTTTGGAAAAACTACTACTACTACTACTACTACTGCTGCTGCTATACTGCTATTTAATCATGTCCATTTAGATGGAGAAATTAGAGCGTGTAGCGTGATGAACTACCATACTGCTCCCGCAAATAGGAGTAATTTCATTTCAAGTCCCATGCATGCGTTATTTGTTCTTGGGACAACATAGAGCACAAGCTCTCATACTGAGTTAGAGCTGTCTCCATATACAAACAGTAGTAGTAGTAGTATGCTTTGTCTTAGTTAATTTCCTACGATGGAATTCCCTGAGTCTTGAGTTAATAATGTCCATGCACGCGGATCCTATTTGAGCTGGCATATGATGATGATGATGATGCGGGGGAAAGATGCTAGAGAGAGGGCGAGCTATACAGGCCATGTAATAATACTTGTGTGAGCTTACTTACTTACTCAGGCATTGAACCTGAAGTTTTTTTGCTGAGATTTCATCAAGTCTTCGACGACGTCGACTTGGTCGTCGTCATCCTGAGCAATGGATAAAAAGGGAGAGCCAAGGATCCATTTGCATAATAATGTCAATAACTCGTCAAAATTGAAATATATGTGCGTGTAAGGTACGTAGTTTGAGCTTGGGTGGTATGGAGACGGAGGGCGAGGGAGATAAGGGACTGTGTAGGATATTACTAAAACTCGAGTATGCTATTAGTTGGAACTATTATTGATGACAGTGATATGACAAAACTGTGTGCGATGTATTCGAGTTAAAAAAAATGTTAATATTGACTTTTTGAAGATGATGTGACTCCTCATATAACATTTATAAAGCTTTCTCCACTACCCTCCTCGTGTTCCTTGTCGTCTAGCACTATGTGAGCGAGGAGAGGGCCGAGAGAGAGAGGAAGTGAGATGGAGAGACGAGGAGAGCGAATTTTTATCTGTCATAAAAAATTTCAAGTTTGCACAGAGAGAACCATTTCAATACTTTCCAAAGACATTAGATTGGCATCAAATAACTTGGAGCTGTGAGGAGAAGGAGGAGTGAGTGAGTAAGTATAAGTATGGTGGAAGAACGAGTGCCGGGAGCTGAGGACATGGTCCTCTACCATGAACATGATCATCATCATCATCATCTGTATATGCATTATATAAAGTGACGGAGTGAGTGAGAGAGTGTGTAAAGACGGAAGAGAAATGAGAATGTGAAAGAATTCCGTAGGATTTTCCGGAATGAACTGACTGCCGCTGCTAGCTGTGTAGGGGAAAGCTATATGTGCTGTGCTGTGTGTTTGAGTTGGACGGAGAAATATATGGTACGGAAAGGAATATACTAGGAGAGGAGGGGTATGTGTATTGAGGCCCGGATGCCAAGAAGAGTAAAGTGTGTGGAAGAGAAATCAGGTTGCTGTGTGAGTTGAAGGATAATTTATTCGCTAATGCTGCCTATCTTGAGCGCCTTTTCACTTTGGATATATTGTAACGTGTGTGTATATCTTGTGTGTGTGTGTGTGTGTGTGTGTGTGTGTGTGTGTGTGTGCGCGTGTGTGAATGAATGAGAGTTAATGTGGACTGTGAACATTTGGCCGTCGTCGTCGTCGTTCTTCTCTCACTCATTTGACTCGACTCTTAATGTTGTATAACTGAGAGGATGTGGGTAGAAATGGAAGTAATACGTAGTAATACACATATGCACAGGGACTTATAGACACACACAGACAGACAGACATGCTTAGCACAAGCTTATTTTCAATGTGTCGTAGTCAAGGGCCCATAACCCCGTGATTCCCATTAATCTGCATGTTTCAATTGAGAAAGTTTCCTTTTGGTAAGTTGGTTATGGAGAATTTATGTCTTGTTCATGTCTCATTCTATACACTGACTGTACTACTATGACTGCCAATGGAAGGAATAATGGAGGAGGAAGGAGGCAGTGAGTGAGTGAGCTATAGTGTGAGCCTGGCTAAGAAACCATCCTTTTTACCTTAGACACATACACATTACAGACACACACACACACGACACACGCACACACACACTACACACGCACGTAGTAAAAAGCTGTCAGGGTAATGGCTGTGTGGACACTTAAGGAGATTGTCGCCTGTGAGTGTGTGATTATGTGTGCGTGTGAGGGTGATTTTGTGAATGTGTGTGCGTGTCAATGTGGTTGTTTGATTGTGAACGTAGTTGTGTGTGTGTGTGTGTGTGTATTAGACCGGAAAGTGTGAACTGGTTGAATAATCCGGAGTTTAACAATGGAGTTAGTTTGTGTGGCATGGGATGGCATAGCTTGTGATGGGATAGCTGAAATTGTCCCCGAAATACTCCGACTCTTCCTTGGCCTCCTCCTCCCCTTGCTCCTGCCATTGAATATTATCGTGGACTTAAACAAGTTACAAAGTTGCATCATCATGTATTACATCAAATGTATCTTACAACTATAAAGTAGAAGTCCCCGTTTCTCTGTGGCACATGGTACTACTACACACACACACACACACACAACTTTTTAAGTCTTTGCCTCTCTCCTTGAGTCAACCACCAGAATGTTATGAGAGAAAGAGTCAAAGAGAGAGAGAGAGATGTATGGGAAGGAAAGGGGAAATAAGTATAGAGAGAAAAAAAGGAAGAGGGATGAGAGAGGAAAAGTTTAGTTTGTGAATGGCGGTCCTTTTCCACATTTCTCTATTTTTCTCCATCAGCGAGTCGTTTGGAATTGCCAAAGTAAACTCTGCCGTTTGCACATTATCAGGATCAGGAGCATGATGATGATATACCTTGGGTGAGTCCATACAAGTGTGTGTGTGTGTTGGAGCTACTTGCTTGCATGTGGACGGACTATCATGCAATGTGGTTGATCTCATAGTGTTTGGCATGGGAGATGAAAATGATGGTTGTGGTGATGATGATGATGACGCTTGAGCGTGATAGGCAGGTCCTTAAGGTCTCTTTGGGGAATATTGCTGTTTTATTTTGTATATATATAGGAGAAAGGCGCAGGGTGTAATAAGGCTATTGCCCTGGTGCTTCATGCTGTGTGTGCCCTTTTTTTGGCCATGTGCATGTGTGAGTGAATGGGAATTGCAAAGTGGAATAAATGTGACTTAAGAATTTCCTTTTTTGAATGTGGTGGTGGTGGTCGTAGTGGTGGCGATGATGAGGATGATGAGAAGCGGGTATGGGAAAGCGGAAATGTACAGTAGTTGCTTGGAAATAGTATAAAGTATAGTAGAGTTTTGGTGCTGCCTTTTCCATTTCAGTCCTCCTGACTCTTCTCCATAAGATTTTACTTGAGTTTCCTTTCTTTCTTTCTTTCTTTCTCTGTTGCTCACACTGATGGGAAAAGGGATGGAGCGGATCTACATATGATAAGTTGTCGTCGGCGTCCTCCTCCTTCCTCCTGATATTCTAAATGTGTGCAGAGGTTTGAAGTTGTATATGGAAAATCTACGCACACTTGTCTATGTGTGAAACGCTGTGTTCCGATACAGCGTTTGCTGTGAGTGAATGAATTTGTTGAAGAAGGTTATTTTGGGCTTGAATGTTCTTGTCGTCGTCGTCGAGATAAGTAACATTTGGAGCTGCTCCATGGACTTGAGGACGGTGAGCGTGTGTGTGTGTGTGTGCGTGTGTGAGTGTGAGAGAGAGAGAGAGAGAGAGAGTTGTACTCCTACAGTATTTGAGTTTTCACTTACTTCTCTTGGTCTTGCTTCTATCTGGCTTATATATTATTATGGGATGCAAGCAGGAGGAATGTTATAAAGTTGTGAGGTTTTGCAGTGTGCCAAGTCTTGTTGAAAACTTGGTTGGTAGCATAGCATTCACATTCAGATGTATACTCACTATATAGATTCACATCCTCAGCTTTTCCCCTCTCGTTGTCGTCATCATCTTCTTCTTCTTCTTCGTCTTCTGCTTCTTGATCTCACTCAAGATGAGAAGGGAAAGAGGAGGCGGAGAAGGGAAAAAAGGAGGAGAAAAGGAAGTGAAAGGGTTTCAAGTTGTAAATCTATCGTTGTATATATGTTGTAGTAAAGTTGGAGTTGTGGCGGATGTAAAAGAAATTCATGTGGATTGATCGGAAGATGATGAAGCAGAGAAGGAGAAGAAGGGAAAGTAGAGAAGAAAAAATAAAAAGGGAAAGTTAACCTTGAAATGCTGGGCTTGTTGACGGTAGAAGGAGGGGAGATATTGGAATGTTTTTGTTGTTATTAACTGTGAAGGACAGGAGGGGATGATAGGATGATGTTTCGGGAGGAGCATGTGACCTTGTACCGGATGAGTTTGCATGTCATGTGGAGGATGTGCGGTTGAGAGAGAGGAAGATGGGATGGTGACTTTATGGAGCATGTCGTCATCTTATATTATTTTGCTCGTGGGAGTAAACTTTTTTTAAAGGAGACTTCTTGTCGTTTTTTTGTCCTTGTCTGTGGTAATAATTATGAGTTTCAAGGGAGATTGAAATGTGTGTGAATTTGGGTCGCTATAATGTGTGCAAGGCTCCTATAGCTACGAGAGTTGAGCTGCGGGTTTGGTTGGGCTATAAAACTATATACTGGTTGGGTTGTATGCAAGTCTGCTATGGTTGCCTATTGCTGGTGGATGTGGGGAGAGGGGGGGCTATGTAGTTTGTTATGTAAGTGGTAAAATGATTGTTCTCCGAGTTTTTTTTATCCCACACGAGTGTGCCATTTCTTTGTGGGGATTTCCCATGTAGACTTTTAATTTATTGAGGATTGAGTAAACCTTATACAAGTTTGCTGGAAATGAGAGTTGTGGCTGGTGGTCCTTTGATTCTTTTTGTGCACACAACTGAATGAATTGTAGTGGTGGATTGTGGTGTGTTTTGTAGGAGGAAGATCTTGGTCAGTTTGAAATGCATTGGACGGGGTTGTATAGGGAAGGCTAGACTGCTGTAGGAGTTTGAGAAAAGGAAATTGAAAAGAAAGTCTTTTACTTGTGGCTGCTGCTCCTGCTGCTGCTGCGGCTGCTACTGTATAATGCATATTTTGTATGTATAAGGAAGACAAGGTAGCTGACAGTTAGCTGTGAAAGCTGCGGGGGAGAAGGACGTGAAATAATGTATAGGAAGGGTTAGGAGTAGGAGTTGAATGGTCGTATGTATTATATTTATGTATGTATGTGTACAGAGTGTACAGAGACGCGTACTTATAACTCCTTTAACTTGATTCTGTTCCTTTGCCTGTATAGAAAGCTGCTGTTGCTACAGGAGGGACTTTTGGCTAGATAAAGTGGGCAAGTAAGAGAGTATGTAATACGGTGGGTGGTTTATCAATCACGTCCCATGGATCTCGCAGACGTTATACGTCCCCTGTCTTATAAAGCTCGCAGATTTAATGTGTTCGGCTTTTGAGGGTCATTTATAACACTTTCCCTAACAATAAAAGCAAGGACAGCCAGGACTGATGTCTTGTGGAGGAGTGAGTAAGTTAGAAGAAGTAGAAGAAAGAGAGTTGGTGGTGTAGTGAGGCCATGGAACTTACCACTGCTACCATTGCTATAATACTGCTACCAACTATATACTTGTCTACTTTGAAACTTAAATGGTGTGAGAAATGTGTTAAGATTATTTATTTTTGTATTCTTGGCCGTCTTTTTTTTTCATGTATTTTTTTTAAAAAAATGATTTTTTTTTCGGGTGCCAAGAATAAGTGTAAGCTTGAGTGAGCTTGTGGAGAGTTAGAAGAAGAAGAGGTTAGTCAATGTAGATGTAAGTTTGAGTAGAAACGTATGTTTTAGCGTGTTTTTTTTTGTATTACATAGATATGTAGTATGTGGTTAAGGGCTGCCCACACACACTTTCTCCCTCTCTCACTCACACTGTGATATTATTTAATGGCTACTTTAGAAGTTGGGAATGGCCCTTCTAAAGCACTAATGCGTCTCGCATCCAGTTCCAGTTCCTCCTCCTCCTTATGGGTTAAGCATGCAGTGGGTGTAGTCGTAGTGAGTTCTTTACTACGTCCGGTTCCAGTTACCGGTCATATTCCATGTGTTTTCAGCCGTCCGTCCGCCCGTCCGTCCTATATGTATACAACATGGCTTGTTCTTTATGGTCTGCGGTTACGGGGTCCTGATTTTAACCATTAGGACACGTCAATGAAGCCACACACATACATTCACCTTTTTTTAAAGGAGAACGAACATGTTCAAGTTATGTGAGTAAAGGGGGTGTAGGGTCTGGGAGGGTTATAGTTTTAGTATTATGTTGGGCTATGTTATAATATGTAGACAAGTGTGAGTGGGGATATTATCGGAAACTATTAAACACATTTCTCACTTTACTTAGCTCGCCGACTCAGGGTGATATAGAGAGGGCTTGTGTGACCAGGAGGGAATGATTAAGTGAGTGAGAAAGTGAGTGAGTGATGGAGTGACCGAGTGTGTGAGAGATTTTGCTACAACAACAACAACAAGACGGAGAAGAAGAAAGGACATATAACCAAGTGAGACAGCCACCACACAGTCCTCTGGTTAACTTTAATAGTTGCTCCTTAAAATGTTCAGTTAAGCATGGCTTCAAAGCTTGCACAGTTTGCTTGGGCGTGACTATGGGTCCATTGAAAAACGTTGTTGAGAGTTTATGTGCGATGCTACTGTATAGAGTTGTCGTCGTCAGTGATGGTGGCGGTTATAGCTAGAGGCTGGTGGTGGCGGTGGTGAGAGATGAAGATGCTAAAGAAGGGAAGGGAGTATGGGATGAAGTCGACGAGTGGCTGAGGACGACGACGACGACGACAGCAAGTTCTAATTCCCTCAAGTTGGAGAAAGTTTAGAAATTCGGAAAATTGTCAGGTTTTGCGGAAATTGAAGTAAAGACTCTCACTAATGCCACCCTTCTCACACTCTTGGTTGCTTTCTCGCTCGCTCGCTCGCTCTCTACTGTGACTATCTTTTTCTCTATATGTGTATATACCGTTTGAGGATTTAAAAGCATACGATTACGCTCATGAAGGATTAAATTTAAAGACCTGTACGACTGCGACTATACTTGTGTGGCGACGGCGACGACTTCTATATAGTGATTCGTCGTCGTCATCGTCAAAGCCTAACTTGTGTGTCATGGTTTCCCTTTACTTTACGTACTCTAACCCCTCGTCTCACAAGCTAAATAAGCTTCATCTGATGCTGGAGTAGTGCTGCTGGCTCTACTATTCAACTCCAGTTTTCCACATTGAATTCCTCTTTTATAATGCTGCTGCTGTATATATCCTATATATGCTCTTGCTGACAAAGTGAAATAGTTGCTTTCCACTTTCTCTCTCGCTCTTCTCCTCATCCTCGTCCTCCTCAAGCCGGTCGGAGAGAGATACTGACTGATCTGTGGGATCATCATCATTATTATAATCTGTTACTATAGAAATATAAAGGGTCCTTTGTTCTTGATTTTGAGAGTGATAATGAGTTTTTCTATTCATAATTTTCTGTGGAGTTGCGAGAATTTGTAGTATGATTGACACACAGTTCGGATTGAGCTTGCCATGCGCATTAGATTTCCTCACGTTGTTAATATTCCGCTTGATGATTAGTTTGCATTGCACGCACTTTGTGTGTCTTTCTAATTTAGTTTACATGTATCAGTTTCCTTGGAATTTTGAGAGGATGGAGGACATGAAGGTTACTGGGTTGGCTGGTTGCTTATTATTATTATTGGTGGTCATCGACCTGGTGAGGGCTAAGGGGGAAGACAGTCCTGTGGATCATAGGGAACCGAATGACTATAATACACTGCACAAGAATCAGATTGTGGGTAAGGAGAGAAAGCGATAGAGACAGAGGATTATTTGGGAGTTTTGTTGGGGTATTAGATAGAGATAGAGAAAGGAAGGAGCGGGAATAATGGTGTCTAGTGTGTTTTGTTTACATAAGAAATCTAAATCTAAACACCAGTTGCTGGGTTGTGCGTATACATGTACAATATGCGTGGATGGTGCGTTACCCGGGTGGATGATAATAGGCGAGAGATAGGGAGGGGACGACGAGGATTGTATGGGTGTGTTAATGCGAGCCATTCCATTGGGATCCTTGTGATATTATTATTGCAGAGGAGGTGATCAAGAAGGACAAGGAACTGTTTAGGATTGAGGTGGAGGCGAAGGAGCGGGATGTGGAGATTATGCGTGAGATTCGGAGCTCTCCGTATGGGAAGACTTACTTTTTTGATAAGAACATGGAGGCATCCAATTTGGGGGAGTACTATGGGAGCATTATTAGCTACCAAGGGCACCCTGTGGGCCTGTTCATATATTTATTGATGCCGGTGGTGGCGGCCAAATTCTTTTTCATCATTTTGACTCGGGTGAAGCCGTCGTGGAGGAGGCAGGAGGGGGGGAATTTGGAGTATCCTGTCGTCCCGCTCATCTACTTCCAGCAAAGTCCGGCCGAGTCTCGGATCCGGCGCTCGAGTAGGAAGTCCGTGGATGCCATATCTCGCTCCTTTGTCATCAGGGCGAATGAGGCTTATGTGGATATTGATGAAATACGGAATTCGGCACTGACCCGGCGGACGCTGATGAGGAGTCCGTGGGCACTCGTCAGATTTCTTGTTCGGCTCCAAGCCTTTCAGAATGAGATGGAGAAGGGCAGAAGAAGACAATCTGTACAGGGCAGTCAGGAGTAACATATGGCCTAATGATTGTACTGTAACAACAAGGGACTTATGGACAAACACAATTGACCCAATTCTATGGTGGTGACCTCGTAGTTTTTAGGTTATTATTTGAAGCTCTCTGGTAAATTTGTATTTATCTACAGAGATGAAATGGGAGAATTGGGCCAGATGTTTTCGTCTAAATCTTATTGTCATCATCATATGCTCTGTTCTGTAGTGTACAGAAGACAGACACAGAGGCTCATGTTTTCTGCAACAAGAAAACAAATAAAATTCAGCTCAACTTTCTCTCTCTGACTTTTACGAGATGGCTGTCAAGCCTATTTTGTTGTTCATATATGCAAGTTTTTGGACGGGGATTTCATAGCCTTGCCACCATTTCACTTATTCCGTCCAATTTCCATGCGAAAGGAATAATACTACGTTGGTTGCTATGGCTGGTTCGCTGTGAAGTTTAACATGTACATGGATGCATGTATACGGTTGAGTGATCCTGTTTTCACTTGTTTGTTAGGAGGCGAGTCTGACAAGCGAGTAGGGCGGTGTGATGGGATTAGGCAAAGGTCATGTTCTATGTGGTTTATATGGTGAGACTTATTTTCTTCTTCTTGGGAATGTTGCTGTCGTTGTTGTTACTTACTAACTTTTGTGCTCGTCTCAACGATGGCTGACGCTGTCGTGGTCAGTATTGCAAAATGAAATGTAGGTTAGAGTAGGGCGGGCAGGAAGGCAGGCAGAAAAAGAAGAGAAAGTTTAGAGTTTTTTGTTGTTGTTGTTGTTGTTGTTATTACTCTTTTTCTTTGCCAAACGGTTCCTTTTGTTGGTTGGAGCGTGTAAGAAAAAATGGTATGCGTGTGTATAAGGTAACACAGGAGCCCGGGAATATATATATAAAAATTTTTTTACATGCAGACTTTTAAAGGTTGTGGTTAAACTATAGCCCTGGAGACATATTTGGTGGAGGGATTGGCGGTGGTGGTGGTCGTCGTGGACGTCTTATTCAATTCAATTGCTTCCTCCTCTGACCTGTTACTTCCAGTTTTGTGAACACAATTCCATCCTGACTGGTTAGCTTGTCAGTGATGTTGTTGTTCTTGTGCTTGTTTTTTTGATGATGCGATGAAGTGGAAAGAAGGAGCGAGAGAGTTTCCAAAGAAAGAAGTATAAGGCGAAGTGTACTTTTTGTTTCTTTGGAGGAGTGGGACTAGAGGTTTTTTAAAGGTTGGCCTCCTCTCATATTAGACGGGTATAGTTTGCATGTTTGGGAGGAGACATATATTGGAGGAATTGGAATGGAAAGGAATTATTGGTTGAAAGGTTTGGTGGAATTCTTTTTATTTATTTATTTATTTATTTTATTTTTTATTATTATTATTTTTTTTGTGTTGCATTTTAGGTGTCAGATGACAGTGACATTTTGCTGCGAAGGGGATCAAGGAGGGTGGAGTGTGAAGTATACGACGTGTAAGGAGAGGAAGTGGGTGTAGAGGGAAAGGATAGAGTTGACGAACGGGCGAAAAGATGGATGACAAGTTGACAGCAGACATATTGGCGACATGTAATACAATCGGATATGCGGACGGGGACAAGTACTATAAAGATCCGGAATGTCTGGGTAAGTTTTTTTGGGGGTTCGGTGATGGCTTCCGACCGTCGTTACATGACGCTATCGGCAGTCATCTGTCCGCGGTTCTTTCTCTGTCGCTCGTTGCCGTCACATTACTACCGAGAGGAGCGTGTGTGTGTGTGTGTTTTCTCAATGATGATGATGATACGTCTTGATATGCATTTTGGTTCTTTTTATAGCGAGTATCAAGGATTTAATTTTGTACCTCAGACGGGATGATGATGACCATTCCATTCGACGTCTACTGGGCAAGGCTGAAGTGGTGACCAAGGATTTATTGCCTTTGCTCAAGCATCATTCCAGTGACTTGGAGCTCTTCGATGTGGTTCTGAGGTACGTGCTTGTACTTACTTATACTATATGGCAGCAGCCCTGTATTATTTTCCTTGTACATATCAATCCCTTTTGTTCTCCTCAATGTATGTGTATCTTTCTCTCTGCCTAGTAGTACCACACTTGTGGCTCAAGATGAAATGGAGCAATAAATAACGTCATAGGACACATTGCATCTCCAGCTGCCTTTCACATGGATCTAGTATATAGATTATCCGTTGGAAAATTGAAATCTGAATCATTGGAGGGTGTAGAATGGGGAAAGGGCTAATGAATTGGCTAACTATAGAAGGGCGCTCTGTCTCTCTCTTCAAAGTTTCTTCTTCATATGAGGGGACAAGAAGGCGAGGGCTTGTATGTGAGAGCGAGCATGCAGGGATAAGGAAGGAACTGAAGGAAATTATCCGCCTATGCACCCTACTGTTTCATCTTGAAAAATGTTCGGGGAGTCCAAAAGTGATGCGGGATACTATTAGTGCTGCTGCTGCTGCTGCTACTGCATGATGGCTCCTCTGTAAGTTGCAGGCAGGATGAAGTTGTTTCTTGCGACAGAAACCGTATGTGCGGATATGGTTATATATATTGTACGACTTAGGACTATAGGGCGAGGGGGGGGGGGGAGTTCCTGGGTGAAAAGCTTTCCTTGGGGTCCGACATTGTGGTTATATAGCCTGTTAATTTAATAGCCTAATAGGCTTGAATGCCTTGTCGCTCTTCGTGAATTAACATGGAATTGGATTCTCCTTTAGTTCCATTACTCAGCTGGGTTGTAATCCCTTGTGTGCTCGTGTGTGTGTGTGTGTGTGTGTGTGCGAGTGCATCTGAAGGGAAGGAAAGAGAAGGAAGAATCTTGAGCCAATTTGATCTATCTATGTATACACTTTATGTATATATCTATACCGTGATCATGTTCAATTCCACGCATGCATTGCAGCGTGATATTGTAGCATAGTTCTCACACCCACACACACACGCACACACGTGTATATGTATTAGAGCAGCATGGGCCAATGAATCCAACCACATAGTAAGAGAAATGAAAGGGAAACAATAGTGAAAGCTTTCTATTTATAAATTCAAAGGTGGTGGTTGGTAGTATAACTGGCAATACTATAGTTGTTGTCTTTTGTATATATATATAGACGCTGTTTAGCACCCCGCCAGCTGCCTGTCACCTATGTTGGCAGTGAGAGGAAGATTTTGTGTGTAGTTTTTTTAGGAGTTTTTGTTGGTGGTGGTCGTGGCGGTAGTGCACCTGTTGTGTGAGCGGACATTTGTTTCTATAGACATGTCCGCACACCGACTGTCTGTCTGTCTGTCTCCTTCCCTGCCTTTTCTTTTCATGAGGGAGATAAAGGGGTACTGACCTTGATGAGATTGCCCATAAGGAGACGACGAGGATGAATTTAAAGTTTACGGACGTAAAAGTTAATGGTGGCAATAGAGTGAGTTACTACTGGATTGAGGTTCAGGGCACTACTTTTTTTTGGCCCCCTGCTTTTGTGTTGTGGTAATAATTGGTATATAGAGGAAAGAAAATGTACAATGGGAAAGGGTTTTGCAGGAGCTGATTTGACTGGTGGCGGTGAGAGGTGATGGGAGTGTTGGTGCGGCGGGGTGTGTACAAAAGAGAACACGATGCAATGCAATCATCCTTCATTGTCTGTATAAAGTTGAGGGTAAATGGGCCCTGGATCCGACGAGGTCATACTAGTGTTTCCTTATTGCTGGCAGCCTGACTTGGAGAATCCCTTTTTTTTCTGGCTCGCTCTCTGTCTCTCTCTCTCTCTCTCGCAGTTCCTTCCGTCCCCGTTGATATGCATATGTCCTTGACGGAGTAACTTTGTCCGATGTTGACGACGTTGGGCTAAATAATTCAAGGGGGGAGTACTATATTGAGTTTTATGTGAGAGAACTAACTCTGACTCCTCCCAAGCATGCAACCACCCAAGGAACTGGAGTAGAAGAAATGCATTGTAATGTCATCATTGAGGGTGAAATAGTTTTTATATGCACCTTTTCTTTTTCTTTCTTCTTGTTCCAGACTATAATATAAGAATATTTTATTGGTGGCACTTACAGATGGCTCATGGGATGGATAACCCTCTGCTCTTTGTAGTCAGGCTGGTCTCTTTCTTGTAGGATAGAAGAAAGCTGTGGGAACATTTCTTCGTAGTATTTGCATTCTTCTGTAGTGTTTTGTCGTAAAAAAAATGATGGCTGTTTTCCATTCGTCGTGTGTGTACTTACTATATCCATGGATGTGAGATGTGTCCTTTGATTATGATTGTGGGTACGTTGTTAGTAGTTATTTTGTGGGCGGAACAAGGCTTGAGAGGATGAGTTGATTGCGGCTCATTAGCATTGTTGTTGTTGTTGTGTTGAGGGCAAATTTGGGTTAGTTGTGGAGGTGATGAGTTGGCTAAATTTTGCTTCTTCTTGTACGTGGCTCGTGTCGGTGTAGAATGTGAGGATTGAGATGGAGAAAGTTGGGAGTTATTGTGAAAAGGAGATGTAGGAGAGTTTTGGTATACAAAGCCTGTACCTTATAAGGTCGGAGGGACTGGTTGTTGCATATTATATTTGTGGGTGGATATACTACAAACTATGGGAAGGTGAATGAATATATATAGGGACGTGTGTGTGCGGTGGGTTGATGATATGTGTGGGAAATGGTTGCAGGCTTTTGGTGAACCTAACGAACCCGGCACTGCTTGTGTACGAAGAGGAAGTGCCGAAGAATAAGACGTATCGAAATTACTTTCATCAAATTACGGAGCATTTGCAAAAGTACAAGCAGGCCTTTGCTGATGAGCTCCTATGGAAGAGGATCTGTGAGCGTTTGAAGAACTTGCTGGCTTTGGTAAGAAGAAGTACTATAGTATAAGAAGAAGAACAAGTTTTTCCGTCTCATGGAGCTTTGTATGTGATGTTGATGATGATGATGATGATGATGACGACGAGAACCTTTCCTTTCCACCTCCGCCCTCTTCTTCTTCTTCGTCTGCTGCGCTGCTTTTACTCTCATCCCGAGTCAAATTTCTGGAGTAAATCCTTTGATTTAATTGAGTTTTGCATAATATTAAAAGATCTAAAGTTTCCTTTGAGTTTTGTCATTATGTTGGTGTGTGTGTGTGTGTGTGTGTGTATATTTTCTGAATTGTTTACCTGTGTACAAGGGAAAGGACTCTGTCTAATTGCTTTCTGTTTGACGGATACCAAGAAGAAGGAGAAGATGAAGAAGAAGGTTGAAGAATGAATGAATGAATGACGACGACGACTGATTTGTTTGGTTTCTTTTCTCTGTGCTCCTGTATATCTGTTGTTTTGTTTTGTTTTTGAGGAATGGGAAAATCGATTGGAGAATGACAAGCTTGCCATCGAGAGAATGCTCATTCTGACGCGGAATGTTCTTCAAGTACCAGCCAACCCAGAAGATGAGAAGCGGAATGATGATGATGCTTCAGTGCACGATCAGGTTTGTTTCGGGCTCTCTTGCTCTATTGGACTGAACTCGCTCTCTCTCAGTTGCTTTATTGGATTAAAGGTGGATGTGTACGTGATGTGTGTTGAACCGTTGCGTACCGTTTTTTGTTTTTTAAAAAAAAGTGATGAAAAATGAGGAGGAACTTTAACCCATGAAATTTTCTTGTTTTTATTTATTTATTTTTTATAAAAACCCCACAGGTCCTGTACATGATGCATACGGCTGGAGTGTTTGAAGTACTTTTAAAAATGTCATCCAATTCGGATTCAGCTGTGGAGTACTGTCTTCATATTTTGGAGGTATATGAGCTCATGTTTATATATTATTATAAGTAAGTGTTGGAATTGGATGTGTGGATGAGAGGGTGGAACGTGTTGAGTTTATGTATAGCGTCTTGCTGTTGCTGACTGACTGAGTTGAGTGGGAGCAGTGCTATGGAGATTGGTTTGAAATTATTAATTTAATAATAGGTGGAGGAGTGAGTCCCAGGGGCTAAAGATTTTAGTTAATAAATGTGAAGTAATGGAGGCGGGGAATGAGGAGACGGCGGGAGCGGTGATGATGAATTGACGGAATGAATTAATGTCGTCACGTCCTCAGTATAAATACATCCTGAAGTGTATGGGACCCTTCTGGTCCCATCCCGTCCCATGTATAGTAGCCCTGCCGCTCACTTCGTATTCCGTCCTCATAAGCTTTTCATTATGACTCGAGAGACTGGCGGAGAAGGAGAGAGAAAGAAAGAAAGAAAAAGTACGTCGACTAAGACGGTGGAAAAGGACACAGATTCATTGCTCGCCTAAGTTACTTTACGTTGGCGATGAAGCAAAGTAGACACTTTACGACTGTTCGCTCCTCCTGTATGACGGGGTATTAGTGAACCTTTATAGGAATGGCTAATTAGAATTTGATTAGATTTTGATACCCTGGAGGGCATATGAGCTGGGCTCATGTACATAAAGCTGACTTGAACATGTCCTGCATGGCATTAGCAAGTAGCACTAGTAGTAGTAGTAGCCTTGTGGTGGCACGAGGGGTTGAGCAGCAAGCAGTGCAAGGGAAGGGTAGAGAAAGTGAAAACATTAAGTTTCTAATTATTAACGGGTGGATGGAATGACTGGAATCAGGGTCTATGTAATCAAGTGCACAGTTAAACAAGTTTTAAGATGGAGCTTTACGAGAGTGTGAGAGTTAGTAGTATATAGTCGTTGTCGTCGTCGTCGTCGCATTAGTAGTTCCTTGGCCTTTAGCTACAATTTTCACATTAACTCAACAGGCTTGAATTTAGTGAGGAGCTATGCTGACTTTAGTTAGGGGGGTGAGAAGGAGTTGTATGGAGGAAGACTGATGAAAATGGTCGGGCTTATCGTGCCTAAGGATTAACTATGGTCTCTCTTTTCTGTCGAAGAAATTCAAGTTAGATTTAGGGGGCTTGGGCTTGGGCTCTCTCTCTCTCTCTCTCTGTTAATTTACCATTTGGAGGTTAATTTCCAACTGGATTCTCCAGATAGCTATTGAGTATATAGAGGAGAGGAATTAAAAATCAAAGACCTTCCGCTTCCTC
>JAQIWI010000753.1:0-23341 GCA_034698825.1 Deuterosminthurus bicinctus | reverse complement strand
ACACATTCTTCCAACAATGTGACACTTCCTTGTCTTTCTTTTCCACTAAGTAAATCCGCCGCTTCTTGGTCGACATGATCTTGGTTTCTGAATGCATTTGGTTGAAGACAAGGCGGTCAAACGATGCTTAAAGTTAGTGCGAGCTCAAGGAGTTGACATGTCAATTTGGTTGCAATGCAAACTACGGGAAGGTTAGAAATATTCAGACTCTTAGCAACTTTCCCCCAACGCCCTTTCCTCGTAATAATTTGCTACCACAAATTTCCGTTTCAGTGGTTTGTCATGACCAGAGAGCCTGGAAGTCTTTATTTCTTCAAACTCGCCATTATGCGCAAATTGTGGCCACAATGTTTTAATTTTGGCATTTGTGGTGGGAAAAATGTGGAAGGTGAACGATAGAAAGCTGAAATCTTTTCCAGCTAGCCACCACAAATACCATTAGTTTTGACTGCGGTTTCTCAAATCCTGCCATTTGTGGTCGAATTGAAGTCACCAGTTTCCAAGGAATTGACGTCAATACGTTTTCTTCCAAGTTCCTGAAGTCTAAATCTAAAAGGAAGGGTCACTTGAATGTGACTTGAATCATATCGCCAGTCACCACTAAAATCTCTTCATTGAAGCAATTTTTACTTAAGGAGTTTGAAAATTTGTGTATGAAATTAGTCAGTGGAATGGATAGAAAATTTATAGGCATAAGGAACTCATCTACCCATCATGGCGCACAGCGGTTGTGTTACCATTGCAACGTAACAAAGTCGAGCACCCGAGCCAAAAAATTTCTAAAGGGTGAACCCTATGGCGACTCCAAATTTCCCATGTTAAATCCCAAAAGAAAAATTGGCATTTGATTTTCGGATTCAAAACTAAATAGCCTTCAAATAATTAAAAAGTTATTTTTGAAAATTGATAGAAATTTGAAAAAATCATATGGGCCCCCCTTACTCACTTGAATTTTCAAATGTTAAATCCTATAAGAAAAATCTTATTTTAAATTTCGACCACAAAACTAAAAAGTCTCAAAACGACCTAAAAATTCTATAAAAAACGCATTTGAAAGTTGGTTGAAATTTGCAATTTACATGGGGCATCCCCTTACTTGAAACTCCTTTGTCCAGGTTAATCTCATAAGAAACATCCAGTTTTGGTTTTCGAGCTCAAAATTAAAAATGTGCTAAAGGGTCCCGTCTTTGTCACTTTGAAATTTCCCATGTTATTCCAAAATAAAAATTGAAAAAATTTGCAAAATTACTACCTTGATACTTGGCCTTATTCTTGGACCCTTTCCCATCTAGACTTGAAGCTGCTCTTGTCGTCGGGCTATTCAAAGGCCTCGCACTATGAATTTTGGTTACTTTGACAAGCGGGTGATTATGAATTATTGTTGTGTTTTTCCCTTTATTTACCACCACCCCATTACTGCCCATGTAGCACAACCTACACGTATTTACGTGTATAAAAGGTGCAAAAAATGGACGTTGAGTTTTTTACGCTAGTATTACGCGAATAGCACGTGAATCCCTCAGCCCTCTGAACTATGCTCGAAGGTAAATTAAATGACATTCGGCACCCGTTAATTTCACGTTCACAATGCGTCAAAGAGTTTGACATATTCCATGGCGGCCAAGTCATGCGCAATGAGATTGAGCGGGCATGGCATCGCCAGCGACCAACGGCTCATTCTATCTCAAGGCGCCCAGTTGATCAGTTTTTCTAGCATTAATTTTGTGAAGTTAATTAAAAAATATTAACTGAGTGAGTGGTCTTAACCAATATGAATTATAGTATTTTTAAACTTCATATTGTAACAGTTTAGTAGCAATAAGTTCGTTCTGTGAAAGGCATCAGAGGACGCATCGGCTAACAAAATGAAGAACTTTAAAGTGCAAAGCTACGTACTGCTGGAACAGAAGACAAGGTACATAATTTAAAGGTAATAATCCGTTTTAAGCTCTAACTCGTGATTTCTAATGATTTCTGTGAAAAATCTTTTGCATGTTGGTGTTTGAAATTGCCAGCAGGATTGTCATCTAATTTGAGGGGATCAAGAAGACAATTGGAGTTTGACTGATAGCAGCAAAGTGCACCCTGAATAGGTGAGAATAACTAATCAGTGAATAAGTTAGAAGTCCTACTTCATATTTTAAATTACTTGACATATATTGCCATTAATTCTGACAATTTCAGGCTCTCGAGACGAGAAGAATACTTCAGTCCATTGATGATGATGATGATGAAGTATAATTATTTAACTTTGTTGGTCAAACATTTTTAATTATTTTAACTTAAATATTATTTCCGTGATAAATTTATAAATTTAATAAATTCTGTGCATGAATTGTGAAATCACACGCTACTTTAATTGTCATCAGATTAATAAATGAGACTTAAGAGACCATCCACATTAGGCTAGTTGTCTTTAGTAAAAATTACGTGTAATAATGAATGGAAAAAGCACGGAAATCTGAAGCGTGAAATATACGTACAATACACCAGAATATTTCACGTAATATGAGCGGACATTTGAACCTATTTTTGTATGCTTTTTTGACTGTCTGTGCACCCTCATTTTACGTTAAACTTTCGTGAATTGCTACACTCGTTGACGTAAACTGAACGTGAAATTTCCGTTGTTGTGCTACATGGGTGCTTGTAACACTCGCATGATAACTCGGTTAATTATTAGTGCCATTGTGTCTAGTGGAATGGTTATAGATAGTACTTCTGTGTCCAGTGGCACGAATTTGGGGTGGCTTTCATTATTATTTTGGGTAGGAATGGGTAGGAAGTGTGATCCTCGTAAACCTTGCGGTGTGCCTTGACGCACATGTCATCGCAATTGTCGTAGTTAGGCTGTGAAGGGTATTACCATTTCACGTGTTGCATTTGGGTTGAACTCCTCACAGTTGATCCTGTGATGTGGGAATCTATCGAGCTTTTGTGGTGGATGACTCTGCAGCTGCTCCTCCTGTAGGTCGTTAAAGATAATAGGACATGACTACTTCCACATGTGATGGGTCACCATTTGGCAGGTAGAAACCATTTGACAGGACTCATTTTAGTTTAGCTTTTCCAGGAGCAATCGCTGCTGGAAAATAGTTTGAAAAAATTTGCTAAACTTGAACCTCCATACAACCAAGATTACGGGTCCCATCGCACACTTTAATAGCTGCTCCTTTCTTACTTGGAACGAAGCAAGGGTCCTTGGAGTTTAATGGCCCCTTTGTTATTATGTCGCATTCGTAACAGAATAGATCCTTCAATAAAATTCCTTCAAGTTTTACCACTGGCCCAATTTTTCGAGCTTAATAAGATTCTCGTACCTTTTGCCCAGTAAGGAAACCGAAATGCCTCACAGAAGCATGTCAAGATGAAAGTGACCAAATGACTTGCTGATTCTAAATGATTTCATTTCACAGCCCTTCCGAGAATTGCACTAAAATGTAAAGCTCGAGGATCCCGTTTTAAAGCATACTTATGCTATTAAGTCAGTTGCATTGAAAAAGCTGGGGAGTTAACAGCTTAGTTTACTAAATCATTGCCACCACTACAAGACTCATGGCACTACTAAAACGGGCAAGTCCGTACAATTTTTTTCAGTCAAAATTTCTAGGTACATTGAAAGTTTGCTGAGCAATCAAACTGTACAAGTTGTTCCATCACTTGCCACCTTCTCACCATCTGGACAGAGACAACGAGAAGACGACGGAGAAATGGGAACGCACAAGTGTGCACAGTTGGACTTCTCGCACGGATTTCGTGGTAGTCTTGAAATCCTCTTCGTGTAAAGAGCGATGTGCAAAGATTTATCCGTCAGATTTGCGGCCAACCTAGAGTTCGTTCCAAGTTTTGAGATGATCTCAATACTGGATTCGTGCCAAGTAGAATAATAAATATTTTCGCCATCGATGGCCACATCCATGATATCGGCATTGACATGTGGTAGCTGTCTTGTGTATCGTCCATCCAAATCACAAGTACCGATTCCATCCAGAGAGCCCCAATAGAGCCTATCGTCATCCTCGTCGATTTCAATGCCCTGCATACCGTACCTTTTGAGTAGAAATATTATGTTGGAGCCATCCAAGTTTGCTCGGACCAATTCATTGTCAAAAGTGGACCAGAAGAGAAACCTGGAGATGATGGCCATAATTCAAAATTCTGACAACGTCTTAAGATTCGCTTAATACAACGCACCCTCTGGACCAATGGACTGCGAGATCGTAGACATCAGACATGTCGCTGTAGTTGGCGATCGTTGAGCAATTGTTTGCGTTTTTATTGCAAACTCTTATTGTTTTACTAGATCGATTGCCAAAATACAAGTTTCCAGTCACGGGGTCTATAGCCAATCCACGCAAGTCCGAAGCCTCGTCTAAATTATTTGAAACACGTTTCCATTCTAATTCCAATACTTCCAACTTTATAAACATATTATGTCTAAATGATACAGCTCTGGAATCTTGTTGTTACCTGATAGCAGGGTTTCATTCTCGCTTCCATTTAAATTTGCTCGCATGATCCCAGTCCATTGTTGCAACCAATAAACTCGGCTTGAGTTCCAGTCAAATGCCAACCCAAGTACTTCTTCAGAGTTAACTATGTGTGCTTGTGTAGAGTTGAAGGGGATCACGGAAATCCCGCTTTGCCAAGAACCAGCGATAAGTCCTCGAACATTTCTCTTGAAATGTTCGGCATATTTCCATGAGACTTGGAAACTGGTCGTTGCTTGTACTGGAGCGTTGACATGAAGAAGAATCAATACTTGGGAACCCTTTCCCACATTTATAGAAAACTTGGAGGATCCGTCGCAAGTCCTAAGCAAAAGTTAAACAACAAATAGAATACTTCGAAACAATTCAAACTTAAAACAAAGTCTGAATCAAGTCATTCATAAATGAAGCATTGCATTGTTAGAAACATATTTTCACAAGTGCAACCGTACTTTTCTATCTCGCTCATGGTTCCATTTCCCATGATTTCAAGGACTGCAAAATAAAGACTTTTGCACGGATCCACCGGATTACAAGCGGGCAGTAATGTATCCAAGTCCCAGCTGATTTCTCCACCTGTTCTGTGATGGAAAGCCCAGAAGATTTGGTCCATTCCATCATGATCATGTTTCCATTCTAATGATCCGTTGGACTCATTCACAAATTTGGTACTCAAGGTAACTTCAGGAATATCCGAGGCCAATCCCTTCCAACTCAGATTGGATGTCTCCGTTCGGTAAGGAGCCACAATCGCTAAGCTTTTCCCTTCATAGCAGTAGAAGACTTCCTTTGAGCCGTTAATCCTAATAGTGGACATCAATTATGATGGAAAACTGGGGCAAATTTTCATGAATTGCGTGTAAAATTTACCAAACAGATGTTAGATTTTCGTGAGAAACGTTTTGCTGCGGTATCACCAAGATTGGGGTCACCATTGACGGACTTAGCTCCAGATGCACCCCAGTTGTGTTTTTCAATGTAATCACCCAAAGGCAGGGTCTGTGGGATGGATCTATTTGAAGTGTACCGTTGTCTGCCTCCATCATTCCGCCACATCCTTGAGCTTGACCTGAGTAACATTTGGCGCTTTTCAAACAACAGTAAAGGGTGGGCTTGAGAATACTTCATACATTAAAACTTGAAGAGCTGTGAATTTTGGCGTTCGACGTAGATAACGGGCGCCAATTCTAAAACTAGAGTAATGGGGTAACTCATTGATAAAAAACTAATCAGAATAGGTCGGTGATGGGCTGAGTTATGTCAACTCACCTAAACAATGATCATTTTAAAATGTGTTTCACAGGCATTCTTTAGCTGTTTTGAAAACTAAGGGCACCAGTACCTTCCAAATTGTTAACCGCAGCGACAAGTGAACAACGGCGTTCAAACGCTGTACCCGACATCTTTATAGCTCACAAACTCTTCAAGTTATTCAAGTTTGACAGTGTAAAGTCTTCTCTGGCCCAATCTGTACAATTTTGTAAAATATACTGCGAGTTTTGTTAGAGTCAAAGTACCTGAGCAGCCGTTTATGGTGACGGTGGAAATAATAATGATTACGGCGATAAAGATGCAAGATGACGCCATTTCTCAAGGCTTTTGAAGCAAAATATTTGTGAATATCTACTGGAAAAATTTGTGGTTCAATTTATTTTTAAAATGAGGCCCTGGATATTTCTGGTGACGCAGATGAGTGGTAAGCTCAAACACTGGGAACTATTTGAAAGCTTGGGGAAACCTACGGATTTGTGTCTAAATGAACTTGGTTAAGGTGATGTGGTAAAACGGAGCTGGACGTTGGTGCGAGCTCAAGGAGTTGACACGTCCACTTGATTGCAATGCAAACGCCATGAAGGTTAGAAATATTCAGACTCGTTGCAAATTCCCTCCAACATCCTTTATTCTTAAGAATTTTCTATTGCGAATTTCCCTTTCAGTGGTTTGTCATCACCAGTGAGCCTGGAAGACGTCATTATTTGTTCAAACTTGCCAAAATGTGCATAATGTGGCCACAAAGTTTTAATTTTATCATATCTTACGGCTGAAGTGTATGAAGTGGAGGACAGAAAACTGAAATATTTTCCAGCTAGACACCGCAAATACAATTAGTTTTGACTGCGGTTTCTCAAATCCTGCCATTTATGGGCGAATTGATGTCAACAGTTTCAAAGGAATTGACGTCAATAAAATTACTCCGACTTAATCAAAAAGGAATGGTCACTTTGATGTGACTTGAATAATATCGCTGGTCATCATCACTAATGAGATGGACTTTTTTTCTTTCAACTACAATTTATAGTTGAATAGCTGTAAGTGAAAGAAATGGATGGAACAATAGAAGGTAAACGGAACTCATCTAGCCAGCATGGAGCATAATAACGCTCGTGTTACTTTTGCAACGTAACCAAGTCGAGTGCCCGAACCCAAAAAATTCTAAAGTGTCAATCCTTTGACGACTCCAAATTTCCCACGTTCAAAGTCATCGGAAAAAGTGGAATTCGATTTTCGGACCAGATGGCATCGTCAACTCTGGTCGGGGGTGTTTTGAATCCGAATATGGGCATGATAGCGATGAGAGCATGTAGGCGTTAGGCATTCTGTCTTCCTACTCTGCTGAACTACACTTTACAGTGTCCACCATCTGTTCGAAATATTTTTTTTGGTCAAGACTCCTGTAGTGAGCAAGCCTTGTCAAAACCATGTAACAGTACCCAGCACTATTGAATGTTTCATTCCTCCATGCATTAAATCCGCTAAACAAAACACAAGCAAATTCAAGGCATAAACAATCAGAGCTCAGTAGAATAACGGTGATCGTAAGGCGACCAAGGAGCATTATTTCATTTCAGACCTTTGGGACCGTACCCTCAATCGAATCCTCATACTTCAAAACCCCAAAATCCACATTTTTAAGGTCAGGTAATTTTGAAACTTTTCAGCAGTGGCCTGAGCAGATTGTAGGACAACTTTGACATGCCGGTCTTATGATGATGATTTGGCCTGAATTGTAAAATATTCAAAGGGTCCCCCAAGTGGCCGCTTTAAATTCACCATGTTACAGCCCATAAGAAAAATTCTCTGCATGTACACGTAGGATTAACGAACAGCTGTGTTTTAAGTTGGTTTATTTCCAGCCTACAGATGTAATCTCAGAGTAGAATTATCTGTCGAGTGAAAGATGATTACAAGATAGCACAGTATTCTGAAAACGATCGAAGCCGAAGCAATAGAAAATTCCTACTCTTGGGCTTGGAATTGATCGGTAAAATTATATGTTTACAGCAAGGTTTCTCAGCCAATACTTTTCTAAACTAATATAGATTTTTTCGCAATCTTGTTTATGCCCTATTTCGGAGTCAACTGGAATTGGATGCGATCTCACTTGTAATGGCCAAGATCAAGGAACTGGAAGAACTCGTCGTAAGCGAGCAGCAGAAGCACCCTTTACTCGGTCAAGAAAACGAAATCCAAACAACTAACATTATCGTTGTTCCGATGGAAGAGACAATAAAATCGGCCCAAAACTCCCTTCGTTAGCCCTGATTGACTTGTTGCTCTTGCCGCATGCAATCAACATTATTTTATATTATTTTGTTGCGTTATTATTCTAGGATAAAAAATCGCACAAGTTGCCTTAACCAGCGTCGTATAATTTTACCCAATGATCACATTGCTCGCCATACACTCTGCATCTCTACATCTTCTCCAAGTCAGTTAGATCCAACTGTGGACATTTCCAGATCCTTTAGTTGTCGCTACATCCGCATCCCATTTGCTTTTTGGAGAAGTAGACTCAGGAACTCGTGAGTTTTGTCCTATCCAGTAACCTTGAGCTGTTGAAGAGTGCAATGACGGCTCCTTCCACTTCATTTCCATGTCGGGTATTCACGTTTGTCGTGCTGGATCCCTTCCAGATGGTCGTCTCCAGCTCGCACACGTTTATGGCAACGAAGAGAGCCATCTATGAACCTAAGACCACAAATTCACTCTGAATCATTCTCTTCCATTTGAATTTCATTTTAGCGAAAAACTTGTAAATGCTGACGGGATAATTTACTTAAAATATCTTGCAACTGCACCGAGAACGTGATCACATCATTCTTTGACGTGGCAAGTCCATTAAATCCTGACTTTTTCTACAGTGAGAGACCCACGGGTCAAATGGTACAGAGTTCTGATATTCTCCTCCACTACAGACAGACAGATGCTTTCCATGTCAACGACTGCAGTTGAGAAGTGGAGCCCGGAACAACTTTATGGCTTATGTGCTGAATAAACAAATTTATGACTCGCTGTGCTTTTTCCGTGCCTGTCTGTTCCTTTTCCATTGAATTTGACTGCAAGAACCAACTGTTTAATGCTTCACTGAATGCTCCATGCCTTTGCCAAAGGTTTTCTCAGAAGTTAGTTTTATTACATGCTTTCCCATTGCATTGGCTTTCCTTATCAAATCATCTCCAAAGGAATAATGTAGCAGCTTAGCGCAAAAATATCTTATGCTCGTATGAAAGCATTAAGTACAAACATGCTTGCGCATTTGGATTTTGAATATGCTCATGTCCGTCAAAATTAGGGAATTCTGTAGATTTTAATGAAGAAAGTTGCGGTTTTGACTTTGGAGGTGGGAGCCCCAGTCCATATTTCAACCAGAGCATTGAGCTGGGCCCTTTTACTTTGAAACAATAAAGATTCGCGAACTGCCATATAATATGACCGATGACATTCCATCCACAAATTCCAATTCAGTTCGTAGCAAATACATTGAGCTCTCTGATGGCATATTGGAATGAATAAGCACTGTGCTCAAGATGGAGTAACAATTATGAAATAAAAAGTATTCCACTTTCAGTAATAACTCCTGCAGGTCAAGTGGAATCTGGAACGAGTAGCCGCGATAATGCCACAAATAATGCGCTAAAGGAATTGGGTGAAAACAAATGTAAAAGGTTTATTAGCCCATAATTTTAACACCGAATCACACACAAATTTCAATGAGGTTGTCCATTTTCGATCTTATCACTATACATAAAAGCGTTTTTCTTTAACAGCCTTCACCCACACCGTTCAGAGTATTGCACAGTCATACCAGTCAAATTTTTACATGTTTTCCTAGTAGATCTTAAAAGGGTGCCAAGAAATCCCTTTGATAATCTATCAAAACCCAATATGCATTCCAAAAATCTCTTAGCAGTAGGCCTTCATGGTGTGGGCAAGGTTTAGTAAAAAAAAATACTTGACTCGTTGATGTTGCCGCAACAGCAACATTATTTTATATTATTTAGTTTCATAATTGTTATACGATAACAAGTTGCCCTAACAAGCGTGGGATAGTCTTACACATTGATCAAGTTGTTCATCAGATACTGTGCATCTCTATATCTTCCCCAAGTCAGTTAGGCCTAACTGTGACCATTTTTAGACCCTTTAGTACAATCTTTTCGCTACATCCGAACGCCACGTTTTCTCGATAAATTGACACAGGAACTCTTGAACGTTGCACCGTCGACCAACCATATGAGCTGTGGAAGAGTGCAATGACGGCTCCTTCAAATTCAGTTCCAAATCCTGTGTTCACGGTTGCCGTGCGGAGCTCGTTCCACACGGTCTTGTCACTCACGTTAATGGCAACGAAGAGAGCCATTGCAGAATCTAAAACAACAAATTGGCACTGAATAACTCATCCGTTGGGCAATTAGTTCTAGCTGATGATTTGGAATAATACCGATAGGATAAATTATTTAAAATGCCTTGCAACTATACCAGGCGAGTGGTAGCTTCATTTATTGACGTGACGAGTCCATTGCATTCTGACTTCTTCTACAGTGGGAGACCCATGGTTGAGATGATCTACAAAGTTCTAATATTCTCCTCCACTACCGACAGGCAGGCTCTAAATGTCAACTGTTGCTGTTGAGAAGTGGAGCCCAGAGGGACTTTGTGGCAATGAGATGAATAAACAAACTGATGACTCACTATTCTTCTCTCCGTGCCTGTCACTTTGTCATTCCATTCCAATGGGAGACTCGACGGTTTTTTTGGCTTCTACGAATCCTTGACGCCTTTGCCAAAACGCTCTTTGCAAATGTAAGCTTTAGTGCAGCTCACTTGAAGCTTTCATGCCGAGATCCGAGCCTGTCCAATGTATTAAGTTTCCCCGTGCTCCTTCATTGTATGCATTACCAAAGCTTTTCTATTGCCATGTAGTAGTTAAAATAATGAATGTCTCACTCGCATGAAAGCATGAAATCTGAACGTCTTTGAGCATTTTATATGGATGTTGGTCAAAATTAATAAATTCTTTCCCATCAAAGCATTAACAAAGTGCTGAGCCGTCCATTCAGAAGTTAAGTTTATTAGTCCAAGTTAATTGAGGTAAGTGGAGTAGCATTATATTCAGTGGCTGTGGAGGGGGGAAATCCTTCACCTGTTTGGTTTGAATGTTTTATGGAGGGGTGGTTGGCGTTAAACGCTGAGCGCGCGTATGTGGAAATCGGCATGTGTAACACACCTAACGATCAGAACCAGAAGCCCAAGTATCCAGCCTAGTAGACTTATCACCGAGAATATCTGATTGATGAGGATTAACCAGACCAACATTACATTACTATTAGCAACAATATAATAAAATCCCAAGTTTACCTGAGCACCAACAATATTAGATGCTAAATTGTCCTTGGAATTCTCTACCGTTGCTTTGAATAGATCCTCACAACTGGAAACAAAAAAGCAATTGTTCATACACTTTTAATCGCCAAGGTGATTACTGACTCAGAGTATCTGGAACTCACCTTTTCGGGATAGACTTTTCATTCACAGGATGTATATTGCGACAGAACAGTTCAAAGCCTTGGTACACATGTGCCACATGAACGCTAGAGATGATCACAAAAATCATGTTGAAAAACAATGCCACTGGAACCATCCTCCATGGCTGAGGGAGGCTGAAAGTATCGACACGACATGGTCAAATCATCGCAGTTTATATTGGTCACAAAAGTAAACCCATTCAACTTACTTCGTTGTGGTTTCCCCACCTCGTCCACAAATTGCAAAGAAAGTAGCCAGGAAGCCAGCGGATGCCACAGAAGCAACCGGGAGAAACTGACAAAAGTCACAATCACTCATATCCCCCCATCTTATCACATCAAAATTGTCAAACGTTATCAGTCTGGTCGCGTTAGCAAGCACTTGCGTTGTTAGGGTTGCATTCCAAATGCACTGATGATCAAACATAGACGCCACATCCCCCCAGGACTTGGCACACATGATCCCAGCTACAATCACGATCAAATACATCCAAACGGACGCATTCTTCCAACATTGTGACACTTCCTTGTCTTTCTTTTCCACTAAGTAAATCCGCCATTTCTTGGTCGACATGCTCGTCTGTTGGCTCTTCTCGAAGAGAAATGTGTCCAACTCCGTTGTGACTGTTGAGGCACTTGCCCATCTGCTCCCTGAAAATACCAAGTTTAACGAATGTTTAATGAGTTTGAAAATATCAGATCAGGACAAGAGTGGTGCTCACAAGAATTGAAAACCAACTTTAACTCACTTTCAAAGGCGAGGTTCCTCTAGATAACGGATGAGGTCGGTTATAGGCTTACGAATTAAAACCCCATCATCCAAATACATTACGCATGATGGCTGTATCCAGAAGACAAAAGAAGCTCAAGGAGTTGACACTTCCATTTGATTGCAATGCAAACGACAGGAAGGTTATATATATTCAGACTCTTGGCAAGTTTCCTTCAACGCCCTTTCCTCGTAATAATTTTCTACCGCAAATTTCCCTTTCAATGGTTTGTCATTAACAGAGAGCCTCGAAGACTTCATTTCTTCAAACTCGCAATAACGGGGAAATTGTGGCCACAATGTTTTAATTTTGGCATATCTTGTCGCCTGAACGTGAAAGCTGGATGACAGAAAGCTGAAATATTTTCCATTTAAGCCACCGCAAAGAAAAATTGGTTATCACTGCGGTTTCTTAAATCCTGTCGTTTATGGTCACAATATGAAGTCACCAGTTTCAAGGGAATTGACGTCAATACTCCGAAGTTCCTCAAGATTAATTCTAAAAGGAGGATTCACGTTAATGTCACTTGAATCATATCGCTGATCATCACTAAAGTTTCTTCATTCAAGCAATTTTTATTTAAGGAGTTTGAAAACTTGTCCATGAAATTAGTCAGTGGAATGGATGGAAAATTTACAGGCATAAGGATCTCATAAACCCAGCATGGCGCACAACGGGTGTGTTACCATTGCAACGTAACAAAGTCGAGCACTCGAGCCAAAAAATTTCTAGAGGGTCAACCCTTGGACGACTCCATGTGTCCGGGTATTTCGGTGTCGGTCAACAGTCTTCGGCTAACTGTTGTCGGCCATTTGGTTTCGGTGAACAGTCTTCGGCTAACTGTGATGGGGTCAAGTGTTAGTCTGGCTACAGTACAGTGCAATGCACAATGAACATATTCATTTACATTCTCCTGGCTTTAACCTGAAAGCATGTAATGGTTTCCAGTACACGACTTACGTCATTATGTCATAAAAATAATCTCAAATCGATTTTGATGGGCCATGAGATATTGGCCAAGTTAATAAGTCAGGAAGGAGATCGCAGTACCGAAGTAATATTGAAATGTTTGTGCTTGATTTATCCTTTACTTCCTCATTCGTCAATCATTGTTAAGGTTAGTTAGTTAAAGGCTTTATTTATTTTATTTATCATTGACCTCTCAGTGTGATACACTGTTTTCCAGGGATATGACATATAAGTTAACATATAGTTCAGTGCAAATCAATCAGATACAGAGATTGAGTGTCGGTTATCAATTATCCAACGGTTGAGCTTAAATCTGAAGTTCATGGAACCAACAGAATGAATACTACATGGCAGTTTGTTCCTACTGAACGTGGTTTCAGCTATTTCTGCCATACCGGGAACAAGGTCACAACTAATGGACGTAAGAGAGCTGCTGGTCCTACGTGATATTCTAGGTCTTGTTTTCTTCCGGACTAAGTAAACCTACAATTTCTCACACGAGCTGTCAACAATAAAATTGAACACTGAGCACTTCCGGGGAGAGAAACTTTGCAGAAACTTTAAAATTACAGTGAAGAGACCAAGAGTAAATCAATATGGCGCATTAAAAGCTCAACTCTATCAAGTAATTGTAGTTGGCTATTTTTAATTGCAAAACGAGCATATGAAATTAGTGCGCAGAGAATGTGGCTACCTCATTCATTAGCATTTCCCAGGAAACGCGAACACCACCGACTTTACTTCCTTTTCTTGTGCTTTCAATACCGAAAGAATTCACACTTTCTTTGGCGACTAAAGCTGCCGGACATCCAAACAGACCTTATCATCCTCTTTCGGACCATCATGCTGAACAAAAGAGAGCGGTATCAAGTTATCAAATGTCTCAGCATTTGCTACAAAGTAGGACCGCTTCCATTCAAAGTTGACGTGGCGACCTGGGAGCTAAAAGAACCCTCAACTGGCAAGAAATGGATTTGTTTCGTTTTCTACCTTTGTGTGGCGCTTGGGCCACCTCGCATTATGATGAGAATTCGGGGATGACGGCCCTTGATAATAGACCGGAGTCTCCAAGATTAATGGTAGATGTGATGAGAATCAAGTTAGGAATAAGCCGGGCACAAATAAAGAGATTCACCGGGGTAATCGTAGACTGGACTTAGAGTTGTTGTTACTTTATTTAGAGCACAAAGTATGGAGCTCATCAATGTATGATTCTCTGAAGGAGACTGAAGGGAATTAGAGTCTGGAGAGTGGACCTTAGAATGAGAGCTGGACACTTGCATAATACACGTGGCATACATGTAAATTAGCCTGAAGGGCCTTACGGAGTTAGGTGATTACCGGACTACATATCTAAGCTTATGGGGATCATGTGGACTGAGTACATTGTCAGGGGACATGGAATCAGATGACATGTCACATTTGCTTTGTCCTTCATGTAAATGTACAAGTTTGGCAGCTTGGCGTACGCTTACTTGTTCGTGTCAGATGTCCAGCTGCATCAACTGATCATTCACGTCATTCTGGCCATTTGTTCCATCATGACGGCCTTCTGGTACCACGTAATGTGCTGGAAGTCTCCTGTATTGTTCGCCAAATTTGCCAAGATGACTCTACTCCGAAATGTCGGAGGTAAGAGATCATGGTAAATTCAAAATATCATCTGAGGAAATAAAGTGATTGTTGATTATATGCAGGAACTGATATGGATCAGAGTGACGAAATGCAGAAGCACTGGAGAGCCAAACTGCGGGAATATTCCTTACAAGACTGGGTTGCAACAAGCTTGCCCTACATGATTGTCTTTTCTGTGATACTCATAGTGGTCACATACGTCTATGACCCTTCAATGAGGCTTCCTCTCTATTCTGCTCTCCCTTCTCGCCTTCAAAACTGGGCTACGTTCGGACTGTGCCTCCTCGAGGAAATTCGGTTCCTATTCATACTCGCGGCGGCTTCATATTTCTGTAATGTTGCGCGTAATGCTGCAGCATGATTTTTATTTTGTTACATAAAACATACCAAATTGTACAGAAAATTCAGGGCAGCATCATAGACCAACTTAGATCGCTAATAGCTCACTCGCTAATTAGCAAATTAGCATTAAAAAGTTTAACAAATGTCATAGAGAAAAATCGCTATGGCATTTGTGCGGAAGAAATCCATCCACGTTGCCGTTCCTTCTCATGCTTCAAAACTGGACTAGCACCTTCTAAGCAGCAACAAAGACCACCGGCAACGTTGCATTCAAACGACAATTAAAAATCTGTTGTTTATAAGAAAACTTAATGAGGCCCACGCCGTTCCATTAGTTTAAGCTCGGTTTCCGATAGTTTTCTATGCGCTCTACAACCCTAGTAAAAAATTACATTGGAATGAGGTGGGCCTCTTCCCCAAAAGTGACCCCGAAGTTTTAAAAATTATTTATCTTGCTTAAAACGTGGTGTTTTTTGGTGGGATAAAATTTTAAAAATAAGTTAAAAAATTGCTGAGTTCGAATCCGTTTACTCCTTGTCAATATCTTTTGCCCTTTAAAAGATATTCGCTTAAAACCGCCAAGAGTTTTTGCGGGTTTTCTGCAGAAATATGAAAGTAAGAGCCCGGAATTTTTTATGAGGTCGCTTTTTTCATCCCTGCGTATGCTCTGAAAATTTGGAGAAAATCTGGTGACCCATGCAGCACTACTCGCAACATAACATTAAAATGAAGCCGGCCACAGGAGTGCCGATGTGGCTACTTCATATCATCTCCTTTGACCTCGTCTGCTTCGAGCTCCGACTAAAGACGCGGAAAATTGAAAAGTAAGACACATTTATTTTAATTGACGTTGTTCATATTCTTAATTACACTTGACTAGTTCAGAATTTACTTGAAATTCCTTGCAGTGGAACACAGAATCGAAGGAGTGTATACACATTCCTTCGCAACATTCAGCTGTACATGTCCGCATTCAACAACATCAACGCCTACCTGATATTCACGTGGAAATTGCTGAGCATCTTAATCAGCATAGTAAGTGGCTATGCGGCGATCGCCCATTTTTGGGAGCATCCAGTTTCCATGTTTAGTTGCATGTACTACATGCTGCTATTGAATGCTATGCTCTTCTACTCTGTCATCTACCAAAAAGCTTTCAGGATCCCGCAACTGTTCGACAGAACAGTGGGTTGTGCTCTACTGCGCATGAACGGGGACCGATTTAGTCAATTCGGGAGGCAGATGCGGTCAATACAACCTACTGGAGTCAGAGTTGGACATTTTCAAACTATGGAAAGGGCATCAACACTGATTTTTATGA
Organism: Deuterosminthurus bicinctus; assembly: GCA_034698825.1. Taxonomy (NCBI): domain Eukaryota; kingdom Metazoa; phylum Arthropoda; class Collembola; order Symphypleona; family Bourletiellidae; genus Deuterosminthurus; species Deuterosminthurus bicinctus. Next base: position 7,008 of record JAQIWI010000753.1, on the reverse strand, counting down.
ACTATGTCGTGGTCAACATTGTTAACATGTTGGTCGCTTATGGTTGAGGTTGATCTATCACTAGGTTGCTCAACTTAAGCGTGGGATGACTATTTTAGAGAAGGTTATGCCGCAGATGGAGATGCGAACAATGGGAGGATGAGTAGACAATGCAAACTCCAGTTAGTTGTTTCTTGTTCGCTGCTACACACAAGCTCACTTGCGATATTGGCAATAGAACTCTACGAAAATAACGCAAGAAAGTAGGAGACGGATATCTCATTACACACAGTATTTTGTATGGCTAATTTCATGTTCAAGTGCATGTGAATTCGACAAATAACCGTCGTAATATTAGTTGCAATTGGTAATTAAAGCAGTTGGGGTCATTAGCGATGGCCTATTATTTTTGCTGGTTTTCTGAGGAATGCAAAAAACAATTGTCTGGCTGATCTAGATGTGTACATTATAATCACAATAAATTTATATTTCAAAGTACAAGGGCCGGTAAATGACTTTAAATAAATGAGCAATACGAAAAAATAACCTCCTTGCTTTACTTATACAGAAATTTTGCAACATTATAAGTACAGGGTGGCTCAGAGATGGGTTTACACTTTCAAACTTGAATAAATTTTGAAGTTTTGAAGCAGTAGGCATGATTGTTACGAATTCTGAAACTAGAGTCTTTGGGAAATTTTTCGGTCAAATAATTATCAAAATTGCTCCAGAAATGGCTGAGATGTTCAAACTCGCCCAAAAACTGACCATTTTAACACTTAAACTTTGGGCGCCTATATCTTCCAAAATAATGACCCCAGAGACATGTGTAGCACACCGTTCGAAAGCTGAGAGTTCAGGGAATGAGCCTGAGCATTCAAAAGGTGACATCAAGAGGGAACCGTTTTTCAAAAATCGCGGGCCGGTAGCAGTAGGCGTGATGGCATTGGGGAAATATTCCGATGTATTGCTCTTCAAAATCGCTCCACAATTGGCTGAGATATTCGAACGCGCCGAAAAAATTGCCATTATAACGTGTAATTTACGGGCAATTCTAGGATATTTTGAAAACTTTAGGCGCCTGTATCTTCCACAATGTGGAACGCAGAGACTTACAGCGCATACCACTAGAAAGCTGAGAGTTCAGAGTACGTGTTTCTGCAATTATAAGGTGACCTCAAGAGGCGAACCAAAATTTAAAAAACTTTTGACAGCGGCATTTGAAATTTTTGGCTGCTCCTTGATTTTAACCTCAAAAGTTATTTAAGTTTAAAAGTGCAAACCTATCCATGACCCACCCTAAACTATTAGCACAGGGTGGACCATTTCTTAAAAGCATTTCTTAGCGACGCATTCCTAAAGTGCACCGGCTGAAAACAAGTGTAGTAGTGTACCGAGTAAGCAACGCCCTTATAAGTGAACCAATTTATGTAAAAGTAAAGAAGTTTATTTCATTGTGTTGCATTGGCTTTTTACATATTACACCACTACAACATTACATTACTTAACTATAGGTGAACCCGCAAAGTGCCTGTGGAGTTAAGTGACAAATTTAGAATGTCCGTATCCAGTTGACAGTTTCAGCCCCCAGCCAGAATTGAACTTGGGTCCCTTCAATCCTCTCTCCTTGTGAGTGCAAGACGTGTTGACCACTGAGCCACAGGCTTTTTACGTCGTTATCAAAACACGAACCAATTAGTTACTAACCGCACTGGGTATATTATTATATTTTAATAAAGTAAAATATAACTGGAATAAAAATATACAATTGTATCTATAAAACTGTGGGCAAAAGTAGTACAAAGTTAAGTCTTGTTTCTTGTAACAACAAAGTACTAAAAAGGAACGCGAAGATCTCTCCCAAATCTACAAGTTGCGTTGTGGAATCAATAATCAAGCGAATCATCATCGTCTGATACCACCATCTCCGTAGCCCCAACCCCAGTCTCAACAGAATTAAAAATAGTTTCAATGAAAATTCTTTCTTCCAAGACTTCCACAGTTTCATGCACAAATGATTCACTTGCTATGTTGAAATTCACATAAGAGCTACCCTCGATGTCTGAATCAAAATCAGACGGATCATAATCCAAGGCATCGACGTGTTTCTTTTTCTTACTACCTCTGGACTCATCAATAGATCGTGAAGGTTCAGCTCGAATGAATTTTCTAACAAAGTGCGGTGCTTCAAAAGCTACAAGAAATCAGAACAGCTAATACTGAGAGAATGGGTCCCTGCTGAAATGGACAGGACAATTAGTCGAAGTAACTCGGAAGAGGTGTTCTTGCAAAGGGTGTGGGATCCTATGAACCAACCTTCTGATTTTGTAGCACCGCACTTTGTTAGAAATGTGCCAATTAAAACACCGACAAGGATATTTTTTCCACGACCCTAAAAATAATTAGAGAAGAATGGAACAATACTAAAACCACTACAAATTCACTGGCATTCTGGCTGCAATTTCGTAGAACTGATCACAATGGTAATAATCAAAACTTAAATATTACCTACCTCGTACCTTTTATAATTTTTTTTCCTCAATAAAGGAGTCCCGCTCATTTGCACTGCAAGGGAATTTTACAATGGACCTGCAGACCCAATATACCGTAAAATCGGTATTAGAGGCCGGGGCTTCTATTGTTTCAAATCAACTCGAACCCCGGCTTCAATTACAGACCCGGCTTTAATTAGAGGCCCGGCTTTTATTCCTTGAAGCATTTTTTAGCGCAAAACTTATATAAATTTTTCGTCGAGTTAATGATAATTTACTTAGAAAAAACCTTATTTGTCGTATTTCTTTATAGAACCCATTGAAATAAGAAGGTTCTCGTGAATTCCAACACATAGACGTAATATTTTATACTCCAAAACTTCTAAGTTTCACTCATGTACCTGCAGCAGATAAGCATCTGAATAATTCGAACAGTTGGCGTCAGCAGAAAATGCTCCTAAGTTGCAGTAATTGAGATTTGCCAAAACATCTACTAAAGATCAACTAATGAACAGTTTTCATTATAACTGCACAAATTCAACAACATTTTACCTGTCTTGCTCGTAAATAAAATGTACTCCGACTGTAAATTTAGTAGTTTAGCAAATTACTCTAAAATGAGCTCAAAGATAGCAAGTAAGAAGTGCAAACTCTCTTAATTGTAATTTTTGGCAGTCAGGACTGTAAAATTATAACGTTAGGCAATGTCCTTAATAGAAGCCCCGGCCACAATTAGAGGCCCGGCCTTTATTAATTCAAACTAAGTAAACCCCCGGCGTCTATTGAAGGTCCGGCCACTGTTGGAGGTCCGGCCTCTAATACCGATTTTACGGTAAGTACCCGATTGCCCCGATCACTCAGCCCGCTTTGTAGAATTACAAATGGTCGGCTGAGAGAACGAAAAATGACGAGTTGTCAAAGTCATAAACGAGCAACACTCGATCATTACCAAATAGCTATTCCTGCCCATAAGCAGGTTGAAAACTACCACCAGCAGGTAATAAATCATAAATAAGATTTCGATTGCTGTCTCAAATTTAGCAACAACGCTAATTTCAGAAAAAATATAACTCATTAGATTTTAAAGAAATGTTTAGTCTAGGGCTAAATAAACAACTCGGACAAAACGCTCTGATTCTTGAAGGTCAGTGAAACCGAATGTGAACGGAACTATAACGATAAAAAACAAATCTCAATGTACAAGTGATGTGCTGGAGTAGAACTCATGTCCTTTGATTCTCATTACGCCCAACGCCTTAGCCACTGAGCTACGGGCATTTCTTTGCCAACAAGAATTGTATTTACAGTTGAACTTCATATACAACCCCGTGCTCATAATAAAGACTGACCTTGCTTCGTGTTCCCTTTTAACATGCAGCTCCCCGAAGGTTACGCAGAGGAACTACAAGATTTTCTTTCAACTTTTGTCTGCATTAGCGCCTTTTCAAATAATTGCAGCTGAATTATAGGCAAACGCGTGGGGCAGACATTTTAGGTGGGAGAACTTGGCAATGCTATTTGCTCATACTATATTAAATACCTCAAATATTGTCTAGAATTCATTCACAATTACGGAAAAGGTAAGTTTTTCTAAATCAATCGACTCCATTGGCAAAATTAGGCAGCTAATGAGAAATTTCGCCGGTTCACCTGACTTCCACATATATTTTATAGTCCAGTCAATGACTAAATGAAAAATAGTGCTAATAAGGTTTGTCACCCACTATAAAGTGAACGGCATGTTTTAGGAGCTATCGTGCAAAAGACTGGAAGAAAATAAAGCTAAATCAGCTCATCCAATACCCATATAATGCCAACAGCATTGGGATCATCCTAATCAGAAAGTCAATTCATTGTCTCTGACAAGCACCTCCAATGGTATTTAACCATAGAGAACCGCAGTAAAACCACTGTAAGTAACTTATTACATTGAAACAGGCAAGTGATATTCTTCTTTCGTTCAACAGATGATCCTTTACTTATCGCTCCAGCATTACTGACTGCGTCGTTGAACACACTAGTTGCGTGAAGTAAGAGAAAGCTCGTGAGGAACTTGATGCTAACAGGTGCTAAATGCTAGCATTTTCATAATGATACTAAAAGCAAATTAAGTAAAGTGATAGATAAAACAAGTCCCTGTTGACATCAAAGTGCGTCGTCTTTCATGATGTGATAACTGACTGAGAGTATCTGGAACTGACCTTTTCGGGATAGACTTTTCATTCACAGGATGTAAATTGTGGCAGAACAGTATATTTCGCCACAATCTTTTAATTTTGGCGGGAAAAATGTGAAAGATGAACGATAGAAAGCTGAAATATTTTCCAGCTAGCCACCGCAAAGAAAATTTGCTTGGATTGCGGTCTCTCAAGTCCTGCTACCCGTTTCAAAGGAATTGACGTCAATACATTTACACTGAAGTTCCTCAAGACTAATCTTAAGGGAAGGGTCACTTGAATGTCACTTGAATCATATCGCTGGTCTTTACTAAAGTATCTTCATTCAAGCAATTTTTATTTAAGGAGTTTGAAAACCTATTAATCAAATTAATCAGTGGAATGGATGGTCTCAAAACAAATTCGTATCTTTTCCGAAAAATTCGTACTTTTTTCCAACGGATTCTGACTTTTAAGGGTCCAAAATACCTCTTGAACCTAGAAAATAATACTGTACGCGATAGTTTACAAATTTCGCATTTGGTTGTCTCTAACTATGTGTCAATCCACGGTCAGATTCTAGTCCAACAATCTTTCCATATCTGCGAGTTGTGTTGACGATTTGTTGTCATTATCCAGCAAAGTACACGGACTTGTTTGGCTAATATTTGCCTCTCCACGGCCTCCCCAGCATGCCTACCTTCGTCAGATGAATTAGAGGTCAATTAGCTTGATACTGGCAGTCGAGGACTTGGACTATGACCTGGCTGGTCGTGACCTTTCGCTACCCTTAGTATTATGTCCCTATTATTATTATGGAATAATTGGTTGAGCTACTCACACGGATTCCGAGAACTTGAAAATTTGCAAACCTCACTTGCCTCCAATTTCTTCGAATCTTCGCAGGCTTCACTGCAGCCGGTGATAGTTCAGTTTTCTGCAGGATTCAAAGATCAAAAAAATATCCAACTACGATGCCTGTACAAAAAGGGATGACATATTGCTTCTTCAGCGGCATCTTGGTCATTTTCACTAAAAGCACTTCCACGGAATAACTGAGCGAGGTAAATAACTAGAGACTGTCAAGGGTTAATCAGGAGGGTCCTTTTCAGCTGTAAAGAGGATAGAGAGGATTTTTGACTCTCTCGCTTTCCGAGGGAGGTCGGTCATCCATCCAAGACCAGACGAGCGGGAGTGTTATGCTGAACCTACTGGACTTGAATCATAACAGCACCCTTGTTGTTGAAACTACACCCTAATCCCGTACAGAAGTATCTGGGAATATATTTTATATTTTGCTCCCTTATTCTTGGTCCCGGATGAAAGCCGAGTTATATCACCCATTGCATAGCTGCCCGGATGTTTTCGTGAGAAAAAAACTCAGATGATTTTGAAAATGTGAAGCATGTTAATCCTGTTGAGTTCTGTGACTATTACTGCAGCGGTACGGACTTTCATGCACATTTCTGATCCTCCAAATACTTACCATTTCATTCTCACTCGGCGGGGTGTTCGAAACACGTATGTACATTATGGCACTGTATTCCGTTGATCGACTTCCAAAAAACTCATAGTCACCAAATCTTCTGATTTCATGTATAGTGGTAGCTTATGACCTCCTCATGTCACCTACACCAAGTATGGCCCCCACCCCCTCTGCATGGGGTGCGGAGGGGGTTGATTTTTTCGATCTGCTGACGTAAACATCAATTTGACGACCGCGTAGCTCCGCCAATTTTGATCCAATCAAGCTGAAATTTGGTACATATGAGCTTCAAGCAATTCCAAGGTTACGTTTTTTACGGCATTCAAAAATTCCAATTCATTCCGAAGTTACAGAATTCCAAACTTTCATCAAAAAGCCAGACCAATTTTTCTGCCCGTAGAACCCCAACTCAAACGTGTCAGCGTCGTTAAAATATCCCGACGTTGTCGACCGTGGAAGCCACGGCTGTGGGAAATGGGTCCCAGTCATACCCATTTCCTTGCTACCTCGAGCATGAGTCATCACCCGCCACAGACCAAATTCTACGACGCAATAGGTTGACGTCATCTCCCAGTCCTCCCCATTTCCTTGCTACCTCGAGCATGAGTAATCACCCGGCACAGACCAAAGTCTACGACGTAATCGGACGACGTCACCTCCCAGTCCTCCCCATTTCCTTGCTACCTCGAGCATGAGTCATCACCCGGCACAGGCAAGCGTCTACGACGCAATACGATGACGTCACCTCCTAGTCGTCCCTACTTCCTTGCTACCTCGAGCATGAGTAATCACCCGGCACAGACCAAAGTCTACGACGTAATAGGATGACGTCACCTCCCAGTCCTTCACACTCAACCTCGAGCATCAGTCATAACACGGCACAGGCTGAAGTGAT
>JAQIWI010000752.1:0-23362 GCA_034698825.1 Deuterosminthurus bicinctus | reverse complement strand
TTCCCGATCTTCGGTGTCATGTATTATCTCGTACTATTTAATAGCACGTTCATTTTCATAGTTAGCTACGACAAGGCTTTCGGAATCCCGAAGTTATTCAAAGAAGCAACGCAAACTGCTCTACTTCGCTTTCATCGAGGTAGTCGTGAGGACCTTAACATCTTTAAGAGGCAGATGCGTTCAATACCGCGAGGTGGAATCAAGGTTGGTGACCTTCACGTGTTCGAAAGAGAGTCCGCCCCCAAGTTCGTACATTTTGTGTTGAACAATATTGTATCCATGCTTGTAGCTTATAAGCGTTAACGTTGTCACTCTTGAAAATTGATCTTGTGTCCTAGCTATGGTTCCTGAAAAGCAGCTATTTTTTGTGTTCCATTATTGCATCTAATTTGTAAAGAGGCGTTAAGCACAGTTGATTTGTCTCATTTTATTTTTAAACAGCGAAATAAATGGTTCAGCAGTTAAATACATGCAACAGCGAGTTTATGTTATTTGGATGTTCGAAAAAGAAATAAATTTAAATAATTTGTGTGTAAATGATATTGCTAATACTTATATGGATTCAAATGCAATTACATTTTTCATCTGTTAGTCGTGCTTGAAATGGTTTTGTTGGTTGCGTACAAGTTGTTACGAAAAATGACATTTACAAATAGGGCGTGCTCTTGGATGAACAGTGAAAAATTGCTTCCGCTTCACTGTTTGGACAATGAAATGTTACTCGAAATTTGACTCTGTCAGCTAAATGAGAGACTGCATGGAGAATCGGAGAGTGATTTCCCTGAACACGTCAAATACGCATATAATGTCCAAATTTGGATAGAGAGGGTTGAAAAACATTTGGTAAGAGGGTTTTTTGACGAAGCGGGTGTTCCGGGTCGGGGAAATCGGGAAAACAAATTTGAAGGTGGGAACATGGGTTTTTCTGGAACGAGTGAACATATCAGGACGGTTCTTTTACCAAAAAATACCTGAATGTATGTAGTTTTGCACGATTTGAATTGATTCTCAATGAACATCAAATTCATTTAAAAAAATCAAAATTTATACAAAAAATCAAACATTACGATCGACGGTTTTTGACGCACATTCATTTTAGTTAAGACTCAGATGAGATTTGTAAAGATGAAGCGTTTCGTGTTCGTTAAGTAATACTTAAGAGTAAGCTTATTCCTCGCTCAAATATCCCGACTGTGTCGTGCGTGGAAGCCTCGTGCATGTTTAATGATTTTGTGGGAGGTACCCCCGAAGCTTCTTCCTATGACGTCACCTCCCAGTCCTCCCCATTCCCTGTCAACATCGAGCATGAGTCATCACAAGGCACAGACCGTAGTGAATGACGCAATAGGACGACGTCATCCTAGGCCAAGTGAGTTTTTGTTCAGTTATAATTAGCCACTGTCGGTTTTCAACTTATTTCCGGTCACTGAGTTGACATCTGGAACTGGCAATCTCAGCAGCACGTACTCCAGGTCAAGCTTTTCATGACCAATGTATTTTTCGTGCCAATCTAATCATTCATGTGACCTCCAGCTCGGTGGACAAAATGTTTGATTTTGAGGTCTCTTCTATAGCCAACGGCTTAAGCCGTGGCTAAAAATTCAAAATGCGAATCTATTTGCAACAAAGTCTGACAGTTGAAACAAATCATTATCATCCAAAGAAAACCTTCGAAGTGGCCAAGCTTCATTTTTTTTTAAAGCCAGCATGTCTCCGAATTCCCAATCAGTTCGAATTGTGGTTACTTTCATGGCTTGAAACCAATCGTATAACAATGCATATATGGATTTGTGGTACCAGCATGTGTGTCAAAGCATATCAGCCACACAGGGAATCATAGTAAAATACGTTGGTTGCATTAAAGTAAATAACACACCCAAAGACTAGGATGCAGAATTCTTTGCTTGAGAACTATTAAATTAAAGTAAAATTTGATTCTTAACAAACTGATATTAGTCTACTGCTAAAAAACTCGTGATTGAATTAAAGTATCAGGCAGCATTTGTTCTATTTCACCAGATATCGCAACGAACATTACGCTGCTCATCCAAGTAATATTCTTTATCCAATTAGTCAATATAACACCTTTTTCGAACCGATTGGGACGCGAAATTAAATCATCGGGGAAGTTATCTATCTTTATCTGCTTATCATCTAAATGACTAAAAGTATCTTGGGGGAGATGGCTTGATGCCCCAGCCAAATGCATTATTTGCCGTGCTTCAAAGCATTCCGTAAACATTCATAGTGCGACCGATGGTGATTTCGAATAGCATCATTTTTTGTGAGCTCGGAACGTATCCCCACCATATAAAACGCATTTTTCAGCGTTGTACATTGTGTGTTCGAGTATGATTTTGAAACTCGTGTTGCAAAATGTCCAGTACACTCTTCAAAGCTCGAACAAGCGGATAGATTAGGTACGGTATCGGCTTGCGCTTATTGAGATGAAAACGTGTGATATGCTCAGAATTTTTGCTGTGGTCGTTTAAGCCAATTTCTCAATGACTAGGTTTAATGGTCAAATTTGTTTTTTGCTCCACCGTCAGCCACGACTTTTCTGTTTATGCAAAAAATTCCTAGTTCAATCATGAAAAGGAAACCGCGTGATCGTATTATTAACTTGCTTTGTTCAGTTGAAGTGTTTAACTGAAGCATTTAAATGCCTTTGACTCCGTTTCGTTAAACCACATATAATAAAATTTCTATGGTGCGGTTTCCGGTTCATTTAGGGGCACAGATCGCGGAAGCGAGTGGAAAACCTGGGAATTGTATAAATTTTTCGACAGTTTTCGACAATAAGAAAATGGTGGTGTCAGTTTTTTAATAACTGTATTGATGTTGCCTGCTTAATTTCTTCGTTTGATCCAACGATGAAAACTACATTCCTTTTCGCCCATACAAAACTCATTTTATACCAAATTCCATTTTATGCGCAAAGCTGGAGGTCACTTCAGTTGTGGGTTTGATACAAAATTTATATCATCACGGATTTGACCTAGAGTATTTGCTGTTGAAGTGTCAGTTCCGGATGTAAACTCAGTCAGCGTCAATAACTTAAAAACCAAAAGTGTGTCCACAAAAATGAACAAAAAGATACGAGGCCCAGGATGACGTCATCCTATTGCGTCGTTCACTTCGGCCTTTGCGGTGTGATAACTCATGCTCGAGGTTGACGTGACGTGGGGAAGGCTGGGAGATGACGTCATCCTATTGCGTCGTTCACTTCAGCCTGTGCCGTGTGATGACTCATGCTCGAGGTTGACGGGACATGAGGAGGTTTGGGAGATGACGTCATCCTATTGCGTCGTACACTTCAGCCTGTGCCGTGTGATGATTCATGCTCGAGGTTGACGGGACATGAGGAGGATTGGGAGTTGACGTCATTCTATTGCGTCATACACTTCAGCCTGCGCCGTGCTATGACTCATGCTAGAGGCTGAAAGGAAATGGGGAAGGTTAGGAGTACACGTCATAGCGGAACGGTGGGGACTAGGATGACGTCATTATTCACCATAGCCGTGGCTTCCACGCTCGACAATGTCGGGATATTTTATAAATCAATGAGTCATTGAATAACATCTGAATGTTTTGTAAACAAGATTGGACGGTTCAAGCATTGCGCAATAAAAATATGTAGTGGAAGTTACTCATAATAATGACAATGTGTCTGACAATTGCAATCCATTATTGTAAAAGCACAAGTAGTTAAATATAAATTATAATAATATCGCGTTTGTATGATTATCTTACTATGCATTACAACATGCTACTATTCTAATTGCTTGATTTGGAGTTTTTTGAACTTGACAAATCAACATTTATTACCTAAAGCTACTAGGATACAGTTAGCCTGATGGGATCTGTGAAGTGTGTCATGCCAGCTTTGCAAGTAAGCTGTGCTACCGTTCTCTACCAATTGGTGAAGAGGTGAAGAAGAATTCTTGCAGGTAACAAGAAAGTTAAAAGCCAATGAAATTTTCAGTTGCGATGCTACGAGGAATTTCCTCATCAACGGTACGCAACCAGCATGTTGACAATGTTGACCGCCACATAATCTATGAATATCAATGTAGATGCCCGTTCCATTTTGTGGAAACTTCCAACGTTGATTCCAGTAGGCGGTATTGAAATTATCTGTCTTCTCAGGACACTTGTATTATGTCTTCCAGGCCTGCAAAGTAAAGCACCTGCAGCTGCTTTCTCAAAGAGCTGCGGTATCTGGGAAGCCTTCTCGTAAACCAGAGCATACCCTACTGCGCAATCAAAAAATATTACGTAGTACATGATTCCAAATACCGGATGTTCTCGAAAATGTGCCAGCGCTGCGTAGCCAGTCATGATGCATACCGAGATGCACACCAATTTCCAGGTGAATATCATGTAGCTGTTCAAGCTGTTCAGCATGGAGATGTAGAGCTGATGGCGACGAAGCTCAGTGTAAGCGCTACTGGCACTCCGTCTTTCAGTTCAACGAATTCAAAATCACATTCTCAGTTAGAAAAATGAGTTCAAATATATGTCATCACTTTTGCAAATGAGTAGTCACGATCTTACGTTTCCATCGTTCGTTTCAACAGTTGGAGCTGATAGCTCACAAGGTCGATGGAAATAACCTGCAGCTGCAAAACTGGGATCCCGTAGGATAGGTTCATGAGAAGAAACCGGATTTCTTCTACTAGACCGAGTCCGAATGTAAACCAGTTTTGAAGGTGACTGGGCAAAGCAGAGAACAGAAGAATTCTCATTGACCGGTCGTAGAGGTATGAGATGAATATTAGTGGTACTGTAAGCATGACCAAGTAGGGTAGGCTAATGGCAATCAAGTCCTGCCTGGAATGTCCCCTCAACCTTTTTGTCCAGTGCTTCTTCGATTGGTCGTTCTCGTTAAAAGCACCTGCACATAAAGCACATTAATTTTACTGCATCCTGAATACTTTCAATTGGCAGGATATCTCGTACCGCCGATGTTTTCAAGCAGAGTAATCTGGAATATTTCTGCAAATAGAGTCGAATCCCAAATGTATGCTACGAAGTACCAGAAGGCTAGATACAATGCAGACGAAATGGCCAGAACAGCATGAATTACGAGCTGATGCAGCTGGATATTGGGCACAAAAAAGTATGCATGGACCAAACTGCAATTTTGGTACAATGAATGAAGGACAAACAAACTGTAGGACGCCAAAGCAATCCGTTGCTTTCTATTCGAGGCTGTCTTCACCTCCCATGTTTCCAAGTTAACTTGAACTGGAAGTAGCCCTACAAAGGAGCTAATTTTCAAGAGTTTTAGAACTTCGTATCGCTCTGGTGTGGTTAGCATGATGTGCTCTAAAGGACAGGTGGCTTTGGAATGGTGACATTACCTTACTAAGCCCTTCAGGAAGCTCCTGACTGATTGAAAAGCTAGCGGAATTGACTTCAATTCCACTTCCTTGACAAACAATAAACGGAAACCCATCGCACGCGTGTTATTGTTGATTTCCTGAACATGCTCTTTTGCAGAGTGGGGAACCGGTATCGAAACCCGATGCAAATACCGGTTAAAACCCGAAAATTTCAAGAAACGGGTTTCTGCAACCCTAATTTATTCCAGGAAGTTGTTACCGGTTGCAACCCGAATCCAAACAGTTTAAAACCCGAAAACTCGTACCCAAAAAAAACTCTGGTGCATTTCGGGTTTTACTATAAATGCTAGCAAATTTTATACGGCTTCACCGAGGACATGCAAAATTCGCCTTGAAATTCATAGCCTTAACGTGTTAGCATGTCTTAAATACATGCTTTGCTTCATTATTGATGTAGATCGGGAGTCGACGGGTAAGTATCAAAGACAATTTTTCAATCTAGCGTATTAAGCCCAACTGCTCAACGTTTTCGAGGCATGCGTGTATTTAATTGTCCCATGATCATCAGGATTGAGTCATGTAAAATGAACGTATGAATTTATCATTCTTTACTGCAACGTTTGCCAGTGCAGGACGAGTAATTTTTTGGTTGGGTCAAATTTTAACTGAAAAGTACAATACATTAAGTTCTGATGCTATAAAAGCTGTGTGATTTTTGCGATTAAATTTGCCTGAAAAGTAGATTAAACTGAAATAGAAATTTTTTATCTGAATACCGGTATAACCCAAAAATACCGGTATCAGCTACTGTAAAACCCGGTAAAACCCTAACCCGTATTCTCAATGAACGCGATACCCATACCCGTAAATAACGGCTATTCAGGTTTCTTCGGGTTTTGAAAACCCTCTCAATTTGCATCGGGTTCCCCACTCTGCTCTTTTGTATTAGATTAATTAACAAACCATGTCATTGCAGAAGCTATCAGCTGTTGCTTATATTTATGGTTATGTGACGTGCCTTTGATATCACGATGAAACCAACGGTTTTAATACTTAAACTAGGCACTTCGTTTCCGGTTCTGTCAATGTTCCCAACTTGAGAACATGCAAAAGATTCCCGCCCTTCATCAATTATTATTACTGCGAGCATAGGAAGTGAGCTTACATACGGAAAGAACATTTATCAAATAAAGGAAAGTTAACCAATAGTATATTTAGCTTTTCATATCCCACAAGAAAATTCTTATAGAGTGGTGTGGACCAAATTTGTCAGTTTCTATAGCTTATGAGTGAGCCAGAGCCCGGATTTTTACGACACGCAAGCACGCACTTTTATTGGTACATTGCATTGTACTGCTTTGAGAGCTCGGCTTTTGCCGTTGCACCTCAAAAATATGTAGGCGATCAAGACACACTTAGTGAGTGCGGTTGTGGCTAGAGTGAGTTTGTGTTTGTGCAGGCCATGCCCCGAAGAAGTTCTCAATTACTGCAGTTAACGTAAGAAGGTTGACTGACTTTTGCGATGTCCTTGAAGGGCTTGAATTGAATAACGAAGCATCGAATGTGTTACGATTCATTGAAGATATTATTTAAAGCAGCAGATTCCCCGGCCTGAAAATCTAAATAATTGTGGAGCCTACACAATGTGCGTACCTAACCTACGAAATTATATAGGCCAACACTTACAGCATCGTTCAAAATTTTCCGCTACCAGTAGCAATTGGTCGAATTAATTTAATATAGACATGTGAAATAGAAATCCACACGTAATGTCGCTAGCCGCTAGCAATAAATATTGATTAAAACTAAATACTTGCCGTGTATACACGAGTTCTGTGCGCATTTTAAAAATCAATTTATTGATTTCATTATAAAAGCTTTGCCATGCCTTTTGTTACTGGCACGAGGTAACTAAGTTCTTAAAATTCACCCATTCCCTTCCTCATGCTAACCATTACTGTGGAACACACGCTGTGACTATTTTAGGCACACATGCCTATGCTCTATTGCGACTTACAACTAAGAGTGCATTACTACGATAACTTGTTTTTGTACAAAAACATTGATGGACATGGACCAGCTTTTGTTTGCAATTGCTTCCGCTGTCGTAGCGCGGAAGCGGATGTTTTCTTTTGACAGCATGATTGTTTAATTTAAACAACAAGACTATCCCCTTTAACAAGAAGATTAATCCGTTTAACAAACGAAGGAGTTCCTAGTTCCTGCTACGAAGAAACATTGCGGAAGTTTTGTCAGAAGTATGAAGCTTTGGGGATTATAAAACCTTGTGTACTGCACAAAACAGTTTTACTTACTCTGAAATCTGCCTGCGGTTGACTGTGCACCTGCAAAGGAACCTCCCAAGAATCTGCATTTGTCATCATGTTGAACAAAACTGAAAGATTTAAAATACTCAAACTATTCCGGAATTGCTGCATTATTGGCTGCTTTCCCACTGTTGTTGATCTTTCCGGCTGGCAACTTCTCCAAGCTTCAAGAAGAAGGCGATGGCTAGGCCTGGCATACTTTGGCTTGTTCGTGCTCCACTGTCTATACAAATTTGGGACTTTACTTGGCGTTTTCACACAAAAAAATACACCCCTTCACCAGGTGATTGTGCATGCAGTACTGGCACTTGGAGGACTTTTCATGATTTTTTGGTACTATCAAATGTACATCAAGCATGTCGGGATATTGAGTACATTCCTTCGCATGACGCTCACAGGGAATATTGGAGGTATTTATAGTGCATAAGGCTGAAAAACCTACATTAAATGTAATCTACTTGTAACCACTAACATAATTGCAAATATTTCTTGGTAGGCACAGTCGTTGAAAGCAAAGAAACAAAGTCTATCAGCCGTTTAGGAGCTCACACATTACAAGACTTGGTTGCCATCAATTTGCCGTGCATGATTGTACCTATCATCGTTGCGGTCATTTGTGCCGAGATTTACGATCCAACTCTGAAGCTTCTCCTGTATGCTGGACTACCGGAGCAGCTACGATCATGGCTTTCGTTTGCTGTCCTTCTGCTCGAGGAATTGCGATACTTGCTCGTGCTTTCCGCCGTATCGATCCCGATGTGGACCCTTGAGCTCATCTCTTTCGATTTAGTCTACGGTCAACTCAAGTTGCTAGTCGAATCCATCAAGCGGTAATATACTTTTTGTCTTTTGAAAATGGTCACATTAAAGAATTGTGTAAAACGATTCCACAGAACTGGAAACGGGCAGAAAATACAACGCTCGTACAACTCACTCCGTCATATTCAACTGTATGTCACAATCATCAACGAGGTGAATCGCTACATGATTTTCTCCTGGAAGTGTTTATGCATCGGTGCCTGTATTTGTACGGGCTATGCTGCGGTTGCCCACTTCAGTGACTTCCCGATCTTCGGTATCATGTATTATCTCATACTATTCGACAGCACATTCGTTTTCATAGTTAGCTACGACAAGGCCTTCGGAATCCCGGAGTTATTCAAAGAAGCAACGCAAACTGCTCTACTTCGCTTTCGTCGAGGTCATCGTGAGGACTTTAACATCTTTAAGAGGCAGATGAGCTCGATACCGCGAGGTGGAATCAAGGTTGGTGACTTTCACGTGTTCGAAAGAGAGTCCACGCCGATCTTTGTACATTTTGTGTTGAACAATATTGTAACCATGCTTGTGGCTTGTAAGCGTTAGCGTTGACTATCGTGAAAGTTCACCGTGTGTGTAGGAATCGTTCCTGGAAAGTAGTTTGATTTTCAGGACAAAATTAGGCACAAATATTTTTCGTTCGTGTTCCATTGCACCTATTTTTTAGGCTCATAGTTTTAAGCACTGTCGATTTTGCTGACTTATTCTTGATCAACGATGTAGTATAATCCAAAAAGAAATGCCTGAGCAATTAAGTACATGGAATAGTGAGTGTGTCTTTTGAATGTTTGGTAAGTAAATAAATGTAAATAATTTAGTGTAAATGATACTGCTAGAATAGAAACTCCATATCTGTAGAACGTCTGCGCTGAAATTACATCAAAAAGTGTAATTATATCCAGCATACTGTGCTATGAAAAATAACCCTACGCTTTTAAAATCCTACTTGTTTCAATAGCTACCGGGTTTAATCCAGTTCGATTGAGAGAACTGAAGTAAAACGATTTCAAACGTTAGAACCACACCAGCCAACTGAAGCATCAAAGGTTTTGTTACAACGAAGGAGCCTAGGCCATTTAGACCGATAGTATTAAGACTGACAAATCTCTCTGCTCTTTCAACCTGCAAGTTTAATTTAAAAACTTTAGTGTCATATTCATCCGTTACTTTACGAAACACGTCATGTAAGCCGCGGTAAGACGACCCATACCTCTATCGTGAAAGCTTCGATGGGGCACTTCAGGAAAATTTCGCTTAGCTTATGAGCCCACTCGTTGATGCGCGAGGCACATAGTGAGAGAATGAAGACCCGAGTAATCAAGTGCAGGACCGACCACACTGCATAGATAGTCTGTGTCAAAGGTTGCTTTATCGTCGGAGTGAGTCCAAATTTTAGCTAAGATCAGATCGAATCACTTTGAAGTTGAATTGTATATTAAGTTATGAGAATATTTCATGTTACCTGGAGGCAGATAAAATAGACGTTTATTCCGAAAGAACAGAAAACAATTGGAGACAGGAACTTTTTGACATCGAATAGCATGGAACACAATATCTCAAGGTCGTATGTAAGTTGCTTCCATTTCGCTGCGTCTGAGAGAAAAATTTCATTTCAATTTCTGCTAAATGGACCGTGCATTTAGGGTAATCTCACCACATGCGCTCTCTCGTGCAACCAAGAGCCTCTCACTTTGTTTATAAAGAGCTTTAAATTTATAGTAGAGAGCTCTGGACAAGAATGCAATAGTCAAATCCAAGTAGTTCCAAGCGTACGTGTCAATCTTACTGGTCACGAACAGAAATACGGCCAGCAGAGGATGAAAAGGGACAAAAGCAGCCCAGCTTTCATTCGAACGAATGTAATAAATTTGTAATGCACTAGCGTTCTTTGGTTCTTCCATTTGAACCAAAGTGAGTGCTGCAACAACAAGTTTTTGTTTAGCTATGCCAGACGTTTAAACAGTTGATTTTATTTTGACTCACAGTCCGTTGCCTCGGGTACGATTGGGAATTGATTGATTGTAAGCAGCATGTTCTCCAATATTGCTGAAGTCATGACAAGAAGTGCCATTCCATTTAGATCACGACGGAGAGTTGTGTCCGGCATGGTGAAGGTCAAATTGATCTTATTCCACTTGCGCAGGATTTGGATATAGTCCCAGACGTGACGGTAAAAGTAGAGAAAGCTAGTACGACGTCAATAAATTCAATGCTATCTGTACTATCTCTATGATGTGATGAACAATCAACTTTCCTTGTAACCGAATAGATCAAATTTGCACAAAACTTACGCAAAAAATCCTATAAAGAAAAACAGGAGGTGTCTAGGCGCCCAGGCGTACTCTCCTGCATTTGTGTGAACCCCTCTGAAGAGTCCGACGAAGCCCATGACGACATTGACAATCAGAGTCCCCGAAATAGTAAGGCTGACTATGGCTGGAAAGCTCGATTTACTGCAAATCACAAAAACTATTACACCTGTTTTCTTTCAGCTGATTGAAATGCTGACTTCATGATTTGAATAGTAAGGAAATAGGCAGCTGGTGATCTTACTTAAATGTCAACTTATCCACGTCCCGTTGAAAAAGCCCTTCTATCGGTATCAGCCCGATGAACTTTCCAAGTATTAAAAATGATCTAAAAGCGTCATAAAGATCATTGGGGTCCCTTTCATCGCTTAACTCTCCAGCTTCCTCATCAGCAACTATTTTGTGAGGATCTCTGATAAATTCTCCACTTATTGGTTGATTATTTCTTTGAAACTGTTTAACCTGAGAATTAGATTCATTGACGTTAATGAATGTAACAGCAGACATGATGAACAGGTTAATGAACCGAAGGTTTTAAAAATTAGAAAATACAGAGAAAATTTATATTCTAAGGCTGGAGGGCGGTTTTATGGAGGACGCGATGGTTATGGAGAGTTAGAAAGCGCTCAAGTCCGAACGTTGCACACAAACGCATCATAAAGACTCCAAGGAGTCGTATAAAAAGTCTGTGGACCGACATGTTTTTGTAGCCCTTAATAATACTTGTAATCCGAGTATGGACGTGACATTATGTATCCAAGATCAAAGTAGGGTCTGCAAACGTTATTGTAGACTGTAACGAATAATGAATACACACCCCTTATTTGTTAAACCTGCGATCAAAATCTACTACTGACACACCCCTCCAAGTACTTGAAAGAGTACTACCGATCGTTTGTAGACCGAAATGGTTTTGTAGCCACAAGTAAACTTATTAATATTTCACATCCGAGTGCGGACATGACATTACGATTCTCATATCAAATTAGAGTCTGCAGACTGTGTGGAATAAACGAGTACAAACTTCTTATTTGTACAGCTTGTACTAAAATACACGAACAAATTTAATTGGTCAGCGCTTGTGCTATTAAAGCAAATAAGGTAATTACGACCGACTGACGCACACGTCTGCGGAATTGGTTCGTTACGAGGCATTCTCATTCTCCAAAGACGCCCACTGAAAGAAATGGATGAAAATTTCCGAGAAGTTTCACAAGACTCAAATTCCAACACAATTACTTTTACATCTGCAACTACTGCTTGAAAAGTTTTTGATGGTTGTAAGCAAGATGTTACGAAAAACGACATATTCACAAATAGGGCTTGCTCTTTGAGGATCAGTGAAAAGTTGCTTCCGATTATTACAGGTTAAGTAGGGTTCCCTAGTTTAATCATTACTTGTTCTACATTTTGACAGTGTGACATACAGTGTCTTACCAAAACTATTAGCACCCTGAGATTTCAGCGTACGATTGATTCTGCTTCCTACAGAATTCAAAGTGAGTACCCCAAACTTTTAACAAAGTAAGGTAACCCTCCTTTGCTACTCTTGGTAAAGTTTGGGGTGCATCGGTCCACCCACTGCTTTTCTGTAAGCAGAATACTGAAAAACCCACGTGACAAAAGTATTAGCACCCTTCCATATTTTTGTCATTTTTAATTGAATTTCGAAATAATTTTTTACTAAACCAGCTTTAAAATGCTGTAATTGGACCTTTACAACAGTTTAGGTGGTTACTGGTAGGCTCAATACCTTAATGCCGGCATTTTCCTGTAGACAAGATTAGTATGGTCGCATACGAGATTCGAAGTTCAAGCTCATGTCACGTGTATGCCTTGAACAACTTTGGCATTGTAAATGTAGTTTAGTATACTTTAACAGGTGAAGAATTCAATGACGTAAGCTTCTACCTTTTTGTGCACGCCATTATTGTCCGTGGGGAATCTAGCACTCGGATCTATGGGTCAATAACAAGAACATCAAGAACCCGCATCGCATCGCATGGGATTCTCTTTGAAAAATCGGTCGGGTCGGGATGGGAGAAGAAGCAGCAGAAGAGAATACTGTAGGACGACGGTATTGTCTTGTCACGGCAATGTTCCCAAATGCAACACTGGTCGAGACAGATCTGCATAAAATCAAACTGGTAATGATGATAGAAGATAACGTCAGGACGGTAGTAAAAATATTCCGGTTGTAGATACCGCAAGTTTCAACAAATTGAACAGGTTTTTCTGTACAATTCACTCTGTAATTAGATGGGTAGTAATGCATTTTTACTTAAGGACGGTCAGGATGAGCTTCGTCAGAAAACGCTTACGTAATATGTGAACACCCGGGGTTCAGGTCTATGTACTCGTTTGGCAAATGAGTAGGACGGTGTAAACCACGAGGTGATGGAACAGATGAGATTTGTGGATGATGTAAGAAGCAAATCAATAAGACTAGCACAGAGATGACAGTAGTGCCAGAATGGTTGATGGATATTGTGTAATAAAGCCGTGATTGAGGGAATAGTGTGGGTAAATAAGATCTGATTTAATATTTGTTCACTTCACGGGCTCTATCCACCAACTAACGAATGACAATCATAATCTTAGCCTCTGCAGCATTGCAAAGGTGTACTTAGCATACTAAGATTAGCATACTATGACAATTATGGAATGTACATGGAGTTGACGAAGGTCGGCAACACATGTAGTGATGCCACAAATTTCCTTTAGCAACAGCTTGCATTTTTAATAAAATGAACAGCATGTGATTTGGAAAACTTTCTTTAAGTTTATAATCGCGAATGGGATAATGGCTTGAAAGCAGAGAATTTTGCAAGCATAGAATAGCATATTCGTTAAGTAAATACAGGACGTGGCTCAACGCCACTTAAGCTTCTGCCTCAAAAGCGCTTGGCCACTTGCCCAAGGTCGTCCGTTCACATTACAATTACAACTGTGTAAGTGTAAATAATGCGAGTGTACAACTCAATTGTTTATATAGCTGAGCGCTACCACAACATTCGAGATATTTACTTCGAGTCATTTAGTTCATTAGATTCATTTGCATTGAAAATAGTTGTCGTATCTAACTGAGTTGCACCACACCAGGACACGGAAGAGCTCAAGTACAGAGAACAATTATGCTTACTGTTTTCGTGAGTAGTGCAATTTGAACAACTAAACGCGCTGACCGCTTTCATTGCAATTTCTCCATGGAGAGATTCATCTTATCTAAATTTACCTATTTTTGTTTCTGCCAATTTTATTCAAGTTCCTCTTCCTGTTTTCGCATAACAGTTGATTACAAATTCTGCTAACATGTTGCGAATGCATAGAAGACTTGACTGACCCGCATGTGTGCAGATCTTATAATAATCAATGCAAATCAACATCATATGGTGAAAGAGCCTCAGGGTTAAAGTGCATAAACGGGTATAAACGCCATCGGTGATCGATTTTGTTGATCGTTGTTACTGCTGGAGCTCAATCAAAACGAACTCTTGCTCAATCTCAAGTCAAATATCTGTACTCGCTTCCGCCTTCGCAGGGCGGAAACGGATGGTACACTGTGTCAACAAGGGTATTTCATTTAACGACAAGATTGTATCGTTTAACAAAAGCCAGAGTTCCTAGTTTCTACATGGAAACGTTGCAGAAACCTATGAGTATTATAAAAGCTTGCAAACTGCACAAAAAAGTTTCAGTTACTCTAGAATCTGCCTGCAGTTGACTGTTATCAACCTGCAAAGTAGTCTTTAGAGAAACTGTGTTTGCAAGCATGTTGAACAGAACTGAAAGATTTAAAATCCTTAAACTCATCCGGAATTGCTGCATTATTGGCTGCTTTCCCACTGTTGTTGACCTTTCCGGCTGGCAACTTCTCCACGCTTCAAGAAGAAAGCGATGGCTGAGCCTGGCATACTTTGGCTTGTTCGTGATCCAATGTCTATACAAATTCGGGACTTTACTTTGCGTTTTCACACAAAAAAGTAAACCCCTTCACCAGATGATCGTGCATGCAGTATTGGCACTTGGTGGACTTTTCATAATTTTTTGGTGCTATCAAATGTACATCAGGCATGTCGGCATATTGAGTACATTCCTTCGCATGACACTCACTGGGAATATTGGAGGTATTTACAATGCAAAAGGCTAAAAAACCTACATTAAGTATAATCTACTTGTAACCACTAACATCATTGAAAATATTTCATGGTAGGAACAGTCGTTGAGGGCAAAGAAACAACAAAGTCTACCGGCCGTCTAGGAGCTCACAAATTACAAGACTTGGTTGCCTTGAATTTGCCTTACATGATTGTATCTCTCGTCGTTGCTATCATTTGTGCGGCGATTTACGATCCAACTCTGCAGCTCCTCCTGTATGCTGGACTACCGGAGCAGCTACAATCGTGGCTTTCGTTTGCTGTCCTTCTGCTCGAGGAATTGCGGTACTTGATCATGATCTCCGCCGTATCGATCCCGATGTGGACCCTTCAGCTCATCTCTTTCGAACTAGTCTACGGTCAACTCAAGTTTCTAGTCGAATCCATGAAACGGTAATGTACTTTTTTGTCTTTTGAAAATGGTTACATTAAAGAATTTTGTAAAACGATTCCACAGAACTGGAAACGGGCAGAAAATACAACGCTCGTACAGCTCACTCCGTCATATTCAACTGTATGTCACAATCATCAACGAGGTGAATCGCTACATGATTTTCTCCTGGAAGTGTTTATGCATCGGTGCCTGTATTTGTACGGGCTATGCTGCGATTGCCCACTTCAGCGACTTCCCGATCTTCGGTGTCATGTATTATCTTATACTATTTGATGCCGCGTTCGTTTTCATAGTTAGCTACGACAAGGCCTTCGGAATCCCGGAGTTATTCAAAGAAGCAAAGCAAACAGCTCTACTTCGCTTTCGTCGGGGTCGTCGTGAGGACTTTAACATCTTTAAGAGGCAGATGAGCTCAATACCGCGAGTTGGAATCAAGGTTGGTGACTTTCACTTGTTCGAAAGAGAGTCCACACCGATCTTTGTACACTTTGTGTTGAACAATATTGTAACCATGCTTGTGGCTTACAAGAATTAGCGTTGGCTATCGTGAATGAAAGTTGACCTTGTGTGTAGGAATGTGACCTGGAAAGATTTTTGATTTTCAGGCCAAAGTTAGGCACCAATATTTTTCGTGTTCCATTGCACCTATTTATTGTAATGCTTATGGCTTTAAGCACAGTTGATTTGGCTCACTTATTATTGAGTTGTACATGAAACAGCGTGTTTGTGTCCTCTGAATGTTTTCTTACTAAGTAAATAAATGTAAATAATTTATGTGTACATGATATTGCTAATGCTTAAAATGGATTCTAGAATGAAAGAATACAAACTACGTATCTGTAAAATGTCTGCGCTGAAATACATCAAAAAGTGTAATTATATCCAGCAAATGAGCTTTTACAATCCTGCTAATACTTAATTCAATAGCTACCGGGTTCAATAAGAGTCGATTGAGAGAATTAAAGTAAAACGATTTCGAACGTTAGAACCACACCAGCCAACTGAAGCATCAAAGGTTTTGTTACGAAGAAGGTGCCAAGGCCATTCAGGCCGATAGTATTAAGGCTAACAAACCGCTCAGCTCTTTCAACCTGCAATTTCAATTCAAAAACTATTATGGCACTTTATATCCAAATCTACTTTAAGAAACACGTCATGCTGCCGACGCCGACCCATACCTCTGTCGTAAAGGCTTTGCTGGGGCACTTGCGGAAAATTTAGCTTAGCTTATGAGCCCACTCGTTGATACGCGCCGCACATAACGACAGAATAAATACCCGAGTAATCAAGTGCAGGATCGACCACATTGCATAGATGGAATGTGTCAAAGGTCGATTTGGCGTCGGGGTGAGTCCAAAATGTAGCTAAGATCAAATCGATACATGTTGACGTGTAATTTAATTTACGAGAAAGTAATTCATACTACCTGAAGACAGATATGATGGACGTTTATGCCGAAGGAACAGAAAATAATTGGCGACAGGAGCGTGGTGACATCGAATAGCATGGAACACAGTATCTCAAGGTCGTATGTAAGTTGCTTCCATGTCGCTGCGTCTGAGAGAAAAAATTTCATTTCAATTTCTGCTAAATGGACCGCGCATTTAGGGTAATTTCACCACATGCGCTGCCTCGTGCAACTGAGAGCCTCTCATTCTGTTTATAAAGAGTTTTGAATTTATGGTAGAGAGCTCTGGACAATAATGCAATTGTCAAACCAAAGTAATTCCAAGCGTACGTGGCAATCTTACTGCTCACGAACAGAAATATGGCCAGCAGGATGAAAAGAGACAGAAGCAGCCCAACTTACATTCGAACGAATGTAATAAAAAAAAATTCCACTTGCGTTCTGTGGTTCTTTCACGTGAACCAAAGTGTGAGCTGCCACACGAAGTTTTTGGTTATCCGTGCCACACACTTAAACAATTGATTTTTATTTTAACTCACAATCCATTGCGTGGGGTACAATTGGGGATTGATTGATTGTACGTAGCATGTTCTTTAATGTTGCTGAAGTCATGACAAGAAGTGCCACACATACCACGTGACACAGGATTGTAAATGGAACATGCATGAACACAATGTTAATGATGCTGCTAGTTAATTCTTAATATCTTCTAGATTCGACGGTAGAACCCACTTGTAACCACCCGAAATGTTCAATAGAGCTTAGTTAAACATTTTAAAGTAATTTTGCTAGTTGTTTGCTTCCATTCAAGACGCATATTGACAAAAAAGCTAAAGGGTGTCCTTAATTTTGTCCCGTCAATTTGATACTTGTTCCAGTAAACCCCCCACTGAAAGGCGATGGGTGGGGCGATTGATTCCAAACTTTGGCCATCGCAAGTTGAATACATGACTCATCATTCCTGCAAGTTTCGTGGCTCTATCTTAATGCCTGCGAAAGATAGACGTAGTTGAAGTTTGAAGAGCACAGGGTATGTTCTTATTAAAGGGCACTGACTGTAATAAATTTATTGATGATAAAGTGCTGCTTTTTATCACAACCTCTGTCTTAATAATAATTTATAGGGCTACTTTCCTCATTAACTTTGAACTTGATAGGCTATAGAATTTCTGCTCCATTTGTTATTTCGTCATGCTGGGTTCGGAGTTCACAGACTCAATGTATTATTCATACCGTCAAAAGCCCTCTGCTCAGGTCCGCTAATGTAATAGGAACACAGGTTGCCTACATCAGCAAAATTCACGCCTCGTTACCATAGCAACATAACCCGGAGTAAATTACATTGGTTACCAACGCATGTTCCCGTTTTCCTATGAAAGGCTTCATTCTGTAGCAGCAACACTATGACGTCGATGTAGTTTTTGACTGAATTTATTGGTAGTCGCTATGGGTTCAAGACGATACATTCCATTGGAGACTAAAGTGAGTGAGTGCAGAAGTACGAAAAGAGAGCACCAGATTTAATGAATGCAGTTTCCTTATCCTGCGTCATTAACCCTGGTTTTCTCATATTAAAATTAACTTTCATGCCGTATTCGCTATTTCTTTTTGGGTTAACATTTGATACCAACAAATACTCTGAGGATCACCACGTTGACATTACAGTCCGGCGACATTAGTCAAAACCGACAAGGTAACCTGGTCATCTTCAAACACCATTTAAAACCTAGTGGATTGATGTTGTCTTACTGTCGAAGTAGATATAATTTATGGCTTTTAGTATGGTGGAGAGTATCGTAAATTTGATTATTCACGTTCTTTTAATTGTTCAGATGGTCCGGTCAAGAGTCAGCCGTTGGCGAAGTGTTTTACCTGAAAAAGTAGCGAGCCATATGACACGAATATACCCCGACCCTCAGAGTTGGCGTGGATTCATGCCAAAAGAACAGCATATTTGCTAGTTTGGCTCTCGGGCGTTCCAACTCTGTTTTTCTTGCTGTCTTCTTCTTTTGCTAAACTTCATCTTGAAATCCGTCGGGAAAAGTCGGATTGCGCTTGAATGGTATGGCTGTAGAGTGTTTATACTTCTCAAATATTATTGATTCCAAATCTTGAAAATTCATTTCTTAAGTACTGCGTCATGCCACATGCAGCACTTCATGTAATACCAGTGTTTTCAAAGTTCATCGCTGGTCATTTTTATTTTCATATTTCAAGTTCAATGTATTTCCTCACCTGTATTTGTGAACCCCAACAATAATACCTTAAGCCTCCTTCGTGTGCAGTACCTCAACGCATGTACCGTTGTACTTTTCTTTTTCTATTTCAAACTTCTACCTGAACTCGTGTTGACAAGCTCAAGTATATTTTTTAAGTCATAATATTTACATTGTAACAAGCACCTACAAACATTAGTAATTGAACTCAAGTGATTTTCGTGTACTCGGTGATTTGAAATTATGGGTTGTTACGCTGTTCGAATATTCGAATTTGATGCCAACATTCTAGCTATGCATCTGTTTCATAAATAATTCGTCTTAGCACTGCTGTTTCGAGGAATAGTTTTGAAGTCTCTTGGGCGAGGAGGTAAAATGTATTTTTTAAAATAATGTTGATTCTCTATACAGTGATTCCCCGAGGAACTCAAACTTTGAAAGACAAATTAGTGCATACCTGTTACCATTGAAACGAATTGATATCAATTTGTACCACAAATGCAATATGTCTATCATACAGATGCAATTATCTTGTCTGGTAAATTCGAAAACATCAAGTACGTCCGGCTCCGATCAGAAACAGAAAATGCCATGGTGATTTATGAAGAAAATCGATGCTTACAATGAATTAACCTCGGCCATTGCAAGCATTTTAATGCGTTCAATCCGAATTCGGGAAAAGATTATGTGTCACACAAACACATGTTGTCACAAGTTTGCTTACATTTTATAAAAGTTGATTCATTTAAATGCTATAATTAAATTTTAATGATTGTGCAGGGGTTATGTTTGGTGTCCGATTTGGACTGCACATGAACTTTGATTTACAATTTACAAGAACAAGTTTTTTTTTTAAAATATTGATGCTGAAATGAAAGGGAATATTGCGGCGATGATATCGAAATTCTAGTTTGCTGAATAGTACAACATTTAAAAGCACGTATCATGGGGACCCAAGGGTGAAAAATCCAGTACCTACAAATTTTTAATAGGTTGTTCAAATAACACATGATATCTCCAATGCTCTAAATGAGACCGAAGATGGAAAAGGGCAAAGAATGTACTACATCTTGCAATCGATTGACGACTTTTCAATGTCTTCAATGCAGCAACGCCTGTAAATTAATCAGGGAAAATTATTCAGTTCCAGAAATTTTAGATACTCTTGGATCGAAAGTCTTGAGCGAAAGATTTATTAACGCGATGGAGAAAACAGAATTTATCGTCATTGGTGATGGAAAATATTAATATAATATATGCGTTTATATATTCGTTCTAAAAGAAGCGTAGCGCGAGTTCTACGATACTAAAATTGATAATGGATACTTTACGTTAGTAAAGTTAGGTGGAAAAAATGTAATAATTGACTTAGATTTGGACTTTGTCGATCTTTGATAAGATGACCTCGAAAAACCACAAATACAATTTTATTTCAAAGTATACCTACTTCAATCGGACTTCATCTCCCATGGTACTGAAACCAACCGAAGAAAGCTCCACTTAACGTTAGTTTTTTAAAAGGAGGATGTATGGAGATTAAACCTATTTCTTTATTTAGGGGCAAAGTTGTTTCGAGATGTACTGGATAATACGTCCAGACCGTAAGGGTTGCTCTTCTAGATGTTGCTGAATCCCAAATCAAAAAGCATGTGTGTGAGTCAGCCCTGGACGGCATTATAGAATAAATACCAAGTGGGGTGAAGCCACGGTACTTAGGTGCCGTCTATGACAGATGCCTGTGGACAAGCCCGGTCCTGCTCGCTGAAATGTCGAAATGAGCGGGTGTTGTAGAGCTCGGGAAAGTCACGCCCGTCCCGTGTTTTATGGGCAGTGGGCGCCCGTTAGAAGCGTACGAGTAGAGAAGTGCCGTTTGACCTGCCGTGAAATGTATTTAATGATTTTTTTCAGACTGATGTGCTAGAAATGCGAAATATGTTTTCTGATGCAAAATTTTTTTTTCGCATTAAAAAGTGGGCGCCCGTGGGCCTTTGTTTGCGCGCTGGACTAGGTAACGGGTTCACGAACCAAACTCTGCAGCTCCTCCTTTATGCTGGACTACCGGATCAGCTACGATCGTGGGCTTCATTTACTTTCCTTCTGCTCGAGAAATTGCGATACTTGCTCTTGCTCTCCGCCGTATTGATCCCGATGTGCACCCTTGAGCTCATCTCTTTTGATCGAGTGTATGGTCAACTCAAGTTTCTAGTCGAACCCATAAAGAGGTATTGTACTTTTGTTGGCTTTTGAAAATGGTGACATATTATAGAAGTTTATAAAACGATTCCACAGAACTGCAAACGGACAGAAAATACAACACTCATACAGCTCATTTTGTCTTATTCCGCTGTAATGGGATCGTTTACGTCATCAAAATTTTGCGAAATTCTTGGTGACCCATCCACCATATCATCGCAAGTAATCATTTGCGGACTGACCCACCATACTGATAATTACGTAATATCAAGTAGCAAGGATGTCTAGCCTCCACATATTGTGCTACTTTTGAATTTTAGGTCATCATTCCAAACAGTGACCCATATACTACATCATCATTCGTCATCAATTTGGGACCTGACCCACCGACCCTTTTGTTGACGTAATATCTGAACGCTCCCAATGTCACAATCATCAACGAGGTTAATTGCTACATGATTTTCTCGTGTAAATGTTTATGCATCGGCGCCAATACAGGCGCGGCTATGTGCGGGCGATGCTACGATTGCTCATTTCAGCGACTTTCAGATCTTTGGTATCATGTATTATCTCGTACTATTTAATAGCGTGTTAATTTTCGTAGCTAGCTACGACAAGGCCATCTTAACCCCGGAGTTATTCAATGAAGCAACGCAAACTGCTCTACTTCGCTTTCTTCGAGGTAGTCTTTTAGTAGACTTTAACATTTTTAACAAGCAGATGCGTTCAATTCCGCGAGGTGGAATCAAGGTTGGTGACTTTCACGTATTCGAAAGAGATTCCGCGCCCAATATTGCACACTTTGTTTTGAGCAATATTGTAACCATGCTTGTGGCTTAAAAGTCTTACTTAGCGTTGGCACTCGTGAAAGTTGACCTTGTGTAGTAATTAGTAATAGCAATTTTTAATGAAAAGCAACTTGATTTGTAGGGCAAGATTAGCCACCAATAATTTTCATGTTCCGTTGCATCTATTTGGTTGAAGCTTATGGCTTTAAGCACAGTTCATTTGTATCACTTATTTTTAATCAGCGATTTATTATTAATGGTTACCGCGCCGGCCATACTATTAGAGGCCTGGTTTTTCATATTGAAATAAAATGCAATCAGACATGTACTCGATTGAATTCACGGGCGTGTTAAGCTACAGCCATAAGAATCCAGTTGTGGAACCTGTCCAATCCGGTGAAGTACGCTTGATAATATTCAGCAGTTGAAGGTGTAATAATGTTGGCCGCTGGGGCAGCTTGAAGATGCCGATGCTCATGTGAGATGTAAGTTAAAAACCCTACGAGGTTTGGACTGCCCCCTGTGATATCAAGAGAGTCAAGACCGACTAACGGAGAGCCGTGAAGGGCCTGAAGGTCCTCGCAGTAATCTGAGTAGTTGATTGGTCCACAGGAGATGCTTTGTAGCACATTGGCATATTTATAAGACGCTTGAAGTTCACTTGCAGAACTTTTGCTTCCTAGTCCCAATGACTTCCCAAGAGTTTCTCCACATTTTTCAATTGGGTCGGCGAGCGGAATTGCTTGTAGTCCGCCTTTTGTCTGGCTATGCACTGCTACAAGGCCGTCTGCAAGAAATTGCAACATTCTTTAGGCTTCAAAGTAGTACAGTTTAGTAGACAAAATGTCTAATTTTTTGATCAAAGTACCTCCATACGGCCTCAGTGGCTGCACAAGCTCACCAAAGCCCACCACTTTCTTTGTTCTCATCACCACAATATTATTTGCAACGAGTGCAGGCTGGAAATTAAAGTGGACGTTCACACTCAACACCTCATACAAATGATCTCGAAGGGTTCGAGGCTCCACTGGACACAAGCCTGTCGTTGCTATCCTCAAGCTTGATAAAGCTGGCTGGTGCACAAAACAGCTGGCTGAGGTGAGAATGTGTCTATCATCGATGATCGTTCCTTTGCAAATCCGTTGCCAAGGCAGAGGCAATGTTTCGTTTGGACTGAGCGGACACTTTGGGGCCAATTTGATAGAAGATGACGAGCTGGTTGAGATTATATCCACTTCCCATTTCCATCTCGTGTCCGATGTGCTGCCCTGAAAAGGTGCAGTAGTATTGGCCACGATGGTGTAGTTGCCAGGGTAATCTTTGTGGGTCATCCATTTGGCGTAGCGAGTTTTGAGGCAGATTTCTATAGGAAATTATTGACACTTTAATTACTTTGTTGTCAT
>JAQIWI010000751.1:0-23393 GCA_034698825.1 Deuterosminthurus bicinctus | reverse complement strand
TCTTTTAATGTTGGTGTGATAACTTATTTTTGTTTTGATGGATGTATTTTTTATAATAATTTGCTCTATTAAGATGGTTTGTTCAGTTAGTAAGCATATGAAGTAAGCTTAATTGCAATACGTAAAATGATAAACGAGTTTGCAAGAGGCGAGCATTGTGAGGAAGCGACCCTTGATGACTTCCATTCCGATTTCGTTAATCCCGCCGGATGAATGTTCGACCACTGAAACAGAGAGAGAAATGATTAGATTAGCTGGTGTTTGAGCTAATATTTATATGGTTGACAGATAGCTGCTGGAACTAGATTCAGATTAGTGTACTGTGCTTACGTGATAGTCTTCTTCTCGGTCGTTTGCGTTTTGGCTTCTGGTCTAGCTCTGTTAAGAACTTTGAGGAATTCATTGGTTTTCGCCCTCATCCTCGAATGAATGTAAGCCTTGGAGCATTTCAAATGGTAATGTAGATAATCACGGAACATATGAATAAGATTAATGGTATTATCCTTGGATTCTGCATTTATGTGCCTTGGGAAGAGGACAAAGGTAATGTAACCAATGTTGTCCTGCTGTTTGGCATCTGTATTCATCAGTTCTAAGGGTGGTTCTCGATGAGAAAATAAAACTTGTGGGGATGTGTGCGATGCTCGACGGCCCTCACGAAATTCTTGCATGAATACTTTGCCCAAGACGATGTCATCTTCGTCTCGAAATATCGTACTGAAAACAACTGTGACACGATCTTCCTTTGCTTCTACATACCTGAGACATAGATTTACTTGAATTAGTTTTCAAACCCTTTAGAATCTATCAAAATCTTGCACAAAATTACTCACATCGTTTCATCATCACGGTAGTGAATGACAGCCCTCTTCTGCCCTTCCACACCCTTCTGTTGAAACTCGAAATACTTTTCAAATACAGAGGCAAAACAGTTTCGTTTCAAGAGACCCGCTTTCTTCACAACTTCCTCCCAGTCATTAGGGATGTTTTCCAAGTCATACAAAAGGGACACACTGTATCCTACCAAAAAAAACAAACAAACATTAATCATCAGTTCTTTCCCGTACCCAAAAACACCCAGAAACAATTTTCAAACTCACCATCTTCAGCCGGACTAAGTAAGTACTCCCCATACTCTCTCTTGAGCAGATCATCCGCTCCATGTTCTTGAAGCTCCTTGTAAAACTTCAAAGAAATTGACACCTTAATCTTGGTCTTATCTCCATTATGATTGGAAATATGAAACAAGACTCCGTCGAAATCTGCCAAAGTTATGTCCGTCGATTCCGGTTTTGACCTAGACAACAATGCAAACAATCATTACAAACAAATACACACCCAAAAATTTCCCAATCTGTCACACAGTCACACCATAACCCGGCTGCTACATACAACCACTTGAAATTATTACATGCAAACCGGTCTCATTAAAATCTTGAAAAACTTCCACATACCCAGCCAATGCATTCTTGAATTTGACAGCTAGTGTCTCTTCAACAATTCGATTATTAATTTCCAACAAAATCATTATTCTTCCACTAATAAACAACTCTTCTGTGACAAAAGAAATTAATGGAAGACACTTGAGATTTCAGCTTCCACCCCTTCCGGTCCAGCTCAGCAACTTGAAAAATGTATCTACTGTCACGCAAACCCAAAAGCAAACCCTGCGGTTTTCCTTACTACTTTTTCTCACTCTTCCTCTCTACTTAAACAGTAGTATTCTATAATAGAATAATAAATTTTAATACTATATTTCCCCTTCAAAACTCTCACAGTAACAATTCCATTTCAATGACCAGGATGACTCCCATGAATCACAGTCAGCCTTATGTACACACCAGCATCCGCATCATCACTTGCATTACATTCAGGGCATCATTTAGCTCCGTTCAAACTCCTCCACAATCTCACATTTGGATCTGCACACAAAGAGGCACAAGAGCTGAAAAATCCCCCGGTATCTATATTTCTCAACCGGCAAAATAAATTCGCCTGTAATTTTCAACTGTTCTCATGTCAATAGTTCATGTTTTCCATTCCATTTGACTAGATTTCAAGGGATTCAAAAAAGGGTTGAAGAGCGCATGGGACTTTTGTATTAATTAGAAATTAACATCTAACGTTAATTACTCAAGGCGCCTGCGCAGAAGGGAACGACGCTATTCGATCATTTTGAAAACCCCTCCTACCCCCATAAGAGTTTATTGATCTGCTATGGTCCCTAGCACATAGGGCTGTACGTACATAACGTTTGAACCCCCTCACCCACATTATCCCCTGTGTCTTCAATGTTAACATTATAGGAACCCACCCCCTAAACCCACCTCAACCCACCCACCCGGGTGGGTTGCATTAAGTAACATGGGAACGCTCCGCGTCCACACACACACAAGGCACACATACACACACAGACTAGCAACCCTTATGGGCCCCTCATTATACGGGGTCTCTTCTATTCGGCACATTGGCAGCTTGTTCTTCTTGAAGCCAGGACGAAGTGGTCGTCTCGGACAAAAGAAAGAAAATTGTCATTAGACAAGTCCACTAGCCCGCTCCTAGTAAAAGTACTCTGTGTGATTGTAATAATCACATTATTGTGACGTAGAGTGTGTTAAGTTGGGAATCCTGGGAAGAGAAATATAAAAGTGTTGTGGACGAACCCGGGATTTTTCCCTGCCCTTTTCAAGGGTATACGGACAATTTGTAGTAGGGACGACTGTGGGAGTAAGATTCCTAGTCTCATTGAACATGTCTACCGATGGATTAGACGAGGAGTCGTCCTTGCACGGTTAGTATTTCCAGTTGTCATTTTTTCTATTGTCAATACAGTTTTGATGACTGGAGTGTCATACTTAAAACTTTATGGGGGTTAATTGTGAGCTTATTTCATGTTTTGTAGATGAGATGGAGGGCGTTGGGGATGATACAGATGAGAATGGAGTTGATGCTCCTAGTGCCCAAGATTTGGACGATACAGTGGAGAACCAGGTAATAATGCCGGTTGTGCTTGTTTTTGTTTGTTGACAGGTCAGGATAGTGGGAGTAGGGTAGTAGAGGTTTTAGTATTAGGCTGTGGAAAATTACAGGTTTGCTTGAGTTTGTTTAGGCGGATTTTATTGTGGGAACGTTGTGTTGTGGGTGGGGGGAGGTGTGATCCCTCACACCTCCGTTGGGGATTCCAGGGTGGGATTCTATTGGATTTTACTTGTAATGTCCGCTTTGAATTTGATGTATTTATAGGTTATTGAGTAAATAGAGCAGGCTTCTAGTTCAATCAAGTCAAGGTTATTTACTATTTTGCTAGCAATTGAATGAGTTGATGCGTACTAGCTGTTTATGGATAGTAGTTTTAGAGGGAATTCGGTCTAATGTGTGGGGGTTATTATGTGGAACAGGATGACGATGATGAAGACTATGAGGAAGTGAAGAAAAAGTCCAAAAAGGGCAAACGGAGACCTAAAGGTGAGAAGGCTAAGAAGAAAAAGAAGAAGAAGAAAGAGTCGGACGATGAAGCTCCGCCGGCAACCCCAGAAGAGTACGACGAGTCTTCTTTGGTTGTGGAGAAACGAAGCTCGAAAAGGAACAAGAACAAACCAGCAAGTCCATCCACACCCACGGCACCGTCGTCTGAAGGCTTGCCCACTGTGGTGGAAGTCTGTGAGGGTTTCGGCCTTGTTGACGTTCCCATTGAAATCAGCGAGGATCTCAACGTGACAAATTACAAGAGTTTCCAACAATACGTCAGGCCACTTATTCAGAAGGAAAATCCAAAGGTGCCGATGAGCAAGCTCATGATGCTTGTGGCAGCTAAATGGAGAGAGTATGTTGCCGAAAATCCAGATATGGCGGAGCAGGATACTACTGCGGAAGCTGAACAAGTCGAAGAGAGGGGAACGAGAAGCAAGAAGAGTACGAAGAAGTCTTCGTCCAAAGTCCCTACGCTCAAGATTAAGATTGGGAAGAGGAAGAATAGGGATTCGGATGAAGTGGAAAGCGACAAGGACTCAGATGCCGAATTCGAGCAGATGCTTAAGGAGGCTGAGGAGGTTAAGGATGAAGTTACGAAGGACAAACCCGAAACTCCAGTCGGTGTTAAGAAGAAGGCTAAAACAAAGATTGGATCCAAGTACAAGAAGAAGAAGAAGGCTACTGGGAAGAAGGATGGCAAGGACGAAGATTATGAGGTAAGTTGAGTTGTATGGAACCTTGTATGAGGAAACTGTTTCATTTATTCAGTCATCATGATCATAATGCGTTTTTTTTTTAAAATTATTTCAGCAAACTGAGCATCAAGACTACTGCGAAGTTTGTCAACAAGGTGGAGAAATCATCTTGTGTGATACTTGTCCCCGAGCCTACCACTTGGTCTGTCTTGATCCAGAAATGGAAGAAGCACCCGAAGGTCGCTGGTCATGTCCACATTGCGAGTCCTCAGAAGGCTCCAAAGAAGCCGAAGAAGAAGAAGACGAACACAATGAATTCTGCAAAGTGTGCAAAGACGGAGGTGAACTTTTATGTTGCGACTCCTGTCCATGGGCCTACCACACATTCTGCCTCAATCCACCACTAAAAGAAATCCCCGACGGTGACTGGCGATGCCCGCGTTGCTCATGCGAGCCCATAAATGGAAAAGCCAGTCGTATCCTCACATGGCGCTGGGTGGAAACCAAGGAAGAAAGGGAGAATTACTGGAAGAAACCCCTGGATGAGCGGAAGTACCTGCCTAAACCCAGTAGGGAATTCTTCGTGCACCTCCAAGGAATGAGTTACTGGCATTGCACTTGGGTGACAGAACTCCAAATGGAAGTCTTCCATCCATCCATGCTCAGAGCTTACTTCCGAAAATTCGACTCGGAAGAGCCACCCAAGCTGGAGGAGGAGGAAACTATGCGGAATCGGCGGAAGAAGCAAGCTGAGAATGATCCTTTGGAAGAAAAGTTTTACCGGTACGGAGTGCGACCTGACTGGCTCCAAGTTCATCGTATCATCAACCACAAATTGAACAAGGACGGTTCCGTCGGCTATTTGGTCAAGTGGAGGGAGCTAGCGTATGACAGAGTATCGTGGGAGGAGGAGGAGCAGTGCGCTGAATTGGTGCCAGGCTTCAGGAAGGCCGTGGAGATTTACCATGAATTGAGGGATCTTTTCTGCGGAGATCCGGGCTTCAGCAAAAAGTCCAAAAAGAAGAAGAAGGAATTTGTTTACAAGCACATTCAAGTGCCTCCAGAGAAGGCGATCATGGACTTGAGAAAGAAATATGAGAAGCAGCCCTTCTTCCTTGCTCCTGGACTCGCTCTGCATGAGTATCAGCTGGAAGGTTTGAACTGGTTGAGGTACTCCTGGTCACAAGGAACAGATACCATTCTTGCGGATGAAATGGGTCTGGGAAAAACAATTCAGACTATTACATTTTTGTACTCTCTGTACAATGAGGGGCATTGTCGTGGACCGTTCCTCGTCTCCGCCCCTCTGTCCACAATTATCAATTGGGAAAGAGAGTTTGAGTTATGGGCTCCAGACTTCTACGTGGTCACATACATCGGGGACAAGGACTCGCGTATTGTTATTCGAGAGCATGAAATGAGTTTCGATGAAGGTGCGATCCGAGGTGGACAAAAGGCGAGCAGGCTGCGGGGAAACGTCAAGTTCCACGTTCTGTTGACGTCGTACGAATTGATTTCTATCGACGCCGCTTGTTTAGGCTCCATCGACTGGGCCGTGCTCGTCGTGGACGAGGCTCATCGTCTGAAGAATAATCAGTCGAAATTCTTCCGCTTCCTCAACAACTATTCCATTCAGTACAAGCTGCTGCTGACCGGAACGCCCCTGCAAAATAACCTGGAAGAATTGTTCCACTTGTTGAACTTTCTCTGTCCCGACAAGTTCAACGAATTGGCCACATTCCAGAATGAGTTCGCGGACATCAACAAGGAGGATCAGGTGAAGAAGCTGCATGACATGTTAGGACCCCACATGCTCCGGCGACTCAAGGCTGACGTACTGAAGAACATGCCGAGCAAGTCGGAGTTTATTGTTCGAGTGGAGCTGAGTCCAATGCAGAAGAAGTATTACAAGTTTATTCTGACGAGGAACTTTGAGGCTCTCAACTCCCGTGCTGGGGGTCATCAGGTCACATTGTTGAATATCATGATGGACTTGAAGAAATGCTGCAACCATCCGTATCTCTTTTCTACGGCCATGATGGAAGCTCCCACGCTGGCTAATGGAATGTATGAAATTGCTGCGCTGACCAAAGCCTCAGGCAAGCTGGTCTTACTGCAGAAGATGTTGAAGCTGTTGAAATCACAAGGACATCGGGTGCTCATCTTCAGTCAGATGACCAAGATGTTGGATATTTTGGAGGACTTCCTCGAGGGTGAAGGGTACAAATATGAGAGGATTGATGGTGGTGTGACGGGGGCGCTGCGTCAAGAGGCTATCGATCGCTTCAATGCACCTGGGGCTCAGCAGTTTGTCTTCTTACTCAGTACAAGATCCGGCGGGCTCGGTATTAATTTAGCCACGGCAGACACTGTCATCATTTATGACTCGGACTGGAATCCGCACAATGACATCCAAGCTTTCTCCAGGGCACATCGTATTGGTCAGGCGAATAAAGTCATGATCTACCGGTGAGTTCACTGTCAGTGGCATGGAATTGAACGTTCTTTCTTTAAACTTTCTGTATACTGCTTCCTTTCAGTTCTCTAATATATTTCTTATTAATATTTTGTGCTTGGCAGTTTCGTGACGAGAAACAGCGTTGAAGAGCGGGTTACTCAAGTGGCTAAGAAGAAGATGATGTTGACTCATTTGGTCGTGAGACCTGGAATGGGAAAAGGGGGAAATTTTTCCAAGCAGGAATTGGACGATATCATTCGCTTTGGTACGGAGGAGCTGTTCAAGGACGAGGATAACAGTGACAGTGCTATTCACTACAGTGACGAGGCCATTGCGGACTTGGTAGATCGGAGCAAAGAGGGTATTGAGCAGAAGGAGAATTGGGCCAATGAGTACTTGAGCAGTTTCAAAGTGGCTAGCTATGTGACCAAAGAAGGGGAGGAGGAAGAGGATGTGGATACTGAAATTATAAAGCAGGAGGCTGAAAATACGGATCCTGCCTACTGGGAGAAGCTCCTGCGGCATCATTATGAGCAGCAACAGGAGGACCTTGCGAGGTAAGAACAAGTTGTGCTGCTACGGAAGTCCAGTGCCACATAATGTGGCATGTGGCCCTTGTGGATCATTCATGTCATGGATCACATATTTTCTTTCTTCAGATCTTTGGGCAAGGGAAAGAGAGTGCGGAAGCAGGTGAACTACAACGACACAAACGACGGAAGGGACGATGCCTCATGGCAGGATAATGTGAGCGACTACAACTCTGACTTCTCCGCTCCATCAGATGACGATCGAGAAGATGATGACTTTGATGAGAAGTCTGATCGTAAGTGCCATTCAGGAAGTGATCATCATCAACTTGTGAGAAGTTACTGTGACAGATTTTTTCTAAACTTTTTTTTACTTTTCGTAGCTGAGGGCGGTCGTAGACGGCGTCGTGGAATGGACCGAGGCAGAGATGAACGAGATCGTCCACTTCCTCCATTGCTCGCAAGAGTTGGGGGCAACATTGAGGTACGATATGAGGGAGCAACTTTCTTTCTGCATGCGCGTAGTACTAAAATCTGTACGTCCAACTGGGAGTTGTTCTTTACTTCATTGATGTATTGAACGTCTCATGTGAGGACGGAAATCAAATTGGCATTTATATGGGCGGAAATATTCGAGTTTCAACATGATTTCCGCTAAAGGCTTGACTCAGACATGCTCACTCAATTTTCTTGAGTCATTGTAACTCTTCACTATTTTTTTAAGATGGCAGTAGTAGCCTTCTTGTGGGGAAGTAATTATTGGATTTTTATGTTTGCAGGTTTTGGGATTCAATGCCCGGCAACGTAAGGCCTTCCTCAATGCCATCATGCGATACGGAATGCCTCCGCAGGATGCCTTCAACACTCAATGGTACGTTGCAAAAAAATCAGGTTTAATTTGTTGTAGATCGGTACTTTTCTTTGGTTTTTGAATAGATAGATAGCTAATTATAATCGTCTCTTCTATTAATTTCTTAATTAATTGTTTGAACAGGCTGGTTCGGGATCTGAGGGGAAAATCAGAAAAGTGTTTCAAAGCTTACGTCTCCCTATTCATGCGTCACTTGTGTGAGCCCGGGGCGGATAATTCGGAGACTTTTGCTGACGGCGTTCCGCGTGAAGGACTAAGCCGTCAACATGTTCTCACTCGTCTCGGAGTCATGTCACTGATCCGAAAGAAAGTACAAGAATTCGAGCATGTAAATGGAACGTACTCCATGCCGGAATTCATTGAAAGACTCCTTGCTAAGCAAGCGGAGGAGGCCAAGTTGGCAGCTGCAGCTGCTGCAGAGGAAGAGAAGAAGCGCTTGGAGGAAGAGAAATTGAATCAAATAGCGGCGGCAGCAGCAGCAGAGGAGGATAAACAACCCGAAGAGGAGAAGAGCGAGAAAGAAACAACAACAACATCCACTGAGGGTGAAAAGCCGTCGACTGAGAAGGAGGAAAAATCAACAGGAGCTGCCGAAGAGCCGATGGATGTGGATAAGCCTGAGGAGGTGAAGCAAGAGAAGGAGCAGGAGGAGGAGAAGGAGAAAGTGGCGGAAACGGATGAGAAAACAGATGAGAGCAAGACGGAAGCCTCCAGTGAGGAATCAAAGAAGGAAGAGAAGAAAGTGGACGGAGAAAAGGTGAAGGAGGAGAAGGAGAAGATCAAAGAGGAAAAAAAGAATGGTGAAGAAGAGGAAGAGGAAGAAGAAGAGGAGGGAGAAAAGAAGTCGGCTGAAAGTGAAACAAGTTGTGAGAAAGAGGAGAAGAAAGTTGAGACGACGGAGGGTGAAAAGGCTGACAAGGTGGACAACAAATCGGATAAAGCAGATAAATCTAAAGACGGAGGAGACAAGGAGAGCAGTACTGCTGCTGCTGATAAGGAAGGAGCCAAGAGTCCAACAGCTGAGGAAGATGACAAGAGCAGCAAGGCTGTTGAGCCTGTTAAGAAGCGCAAGTTTATGTTCAACATCGCTGATGGTGGCTTCACGGAATTGCACACTCTGTGGCAAAATGAAGAGAAGGCTGCCGTGCCCGGGCGGGAGTATGAGATCTGGCATCGACGTCATGATTATTGGTTGCTTGCTGGCATTGTGAACCATGGCTATGGGCGCTGGCAGGACATTCAGAATGATGCTCGCTTTGCCATCATTAACGAACCCTTCAAAATGGACGTGGGGAAAGGGAACTTTTTGGAAATCAAGAATAAATTCCTAGCACGTCGATTTAAGGTGAGTTAGGCAGTCACTCATTTAATAAATGGAGGAGCTACATAGTAGTTATATGCACGTCCTCACACAAGGATTTAATGGGAGATTAGGAGTTGGTAATAGAGGGCTTAATTTGATTTTGTTGTTCTCTCTCGCTCCCTTGCAGCTTCTGGAGCAAGCTTTAGTAATCGAAGAGCAGTTGAGGCGTGCTGCGTACCTAAACATAAATCAGGATGCCAATTCTCCGGCAATGGCCCTCAACTCCCGCTTTGCTGAAGTTGAATGCCTCGCCGAGTCTCACCAGCATCTGAGCAAAGAGTCTTTGGCTGGGAATAAGCCGGCCAATGCCGTTCTTCACAAGGTTTTAAATCAATTGGAGGAATTGCTGTCAGACATGAAGTCGGACGTGAGTCGGCTCCCAGCTACTCTGGCCCGCATCCCACCTGTGGCTCAACGGCTACAGATGAGCGAGCGACAAATTCTCAGCAGACTCGCCTCCAGCTCAGCAGGATCAGGCGGAGGTTCGACGTCGAGTAAGTGCTCTCCTAGATTCACTTCCATCCCATAACTCACACTGATGGACTCGCGAGGATTTGACTTATTATGTGTTTCCCTTTGCAGATTTTGGCACGTCATTCCCACCAAATTATGGAAATAGCACATTAGCTGCTGCTAACCTCGCTCAGTTCCGACCTCAGTTTACATTACCCGGACAACAACCTCCAGCTTTCCCTGGAACTGTACCACCACAAAATTAGAAAAGAAGAAAAAAAAACATCACTACTATTATAGCAACAGCTGCACCTAACATTTATAATGATTACTTACATTCATATTCATTTATTTGACTTTAGGCAGAACGGTTTTGTATTTTGAAATCATCTCTCATCCGTATAAAAAAACACTTTTATGTATTACTTAAGTAGTATTGTATGTGTGTTATTTCGTTTTTAAAACATTAGTAACGGGCTCCAATGTAACAACAGGAAATGTGCGTTTGGATTTAGAAGGTGACATTTATAGCGCGAGGGTATCACCTTTGTCGCATGTTTGAGTAGTTTATGATGATGATGGAAATGCGAATGATTATAATTGTGACAGTGGATTTTAGTTGATTGTTATTCATGTTGTTATTCTCTCACTGTGTTAATAATAGTAAACCGATGATGATGATGATGGTGAGTATGCTCATCATCTTGTTGTCCTTTGATTCAGTCAGGCTGACCTAAAAATTGACCCCGCTATATGGAAATCATCATCATTTTGGTGTACTGTAATTGGTCATTTACTCAATGACTGACACATTCATATATATATAAATATATTCAATTAGGAAGATGGACAACACGTTCGTGGTTTTTTGTCATTTTGTGTAAAAAAAAAAGGTAATAAAGACGAGACGGTAAATCTCGAAAATCCCCTGTGCTATTTTATCTTCTTGGGTATAGGAGATACAAAGTGGCTGTGTGGATTTTGAAGAGCAACATGCATGAGAGGGGAAGTAGAGGACGACGTGAAGTAGTACAGTGAACTCCTCTGGGTGGAGTTTCCGTGTGGACATGGATGGAAGAAGGCATTAGGAGAAATCGAACTGTATGTTGTTGATTCATGGTGTTGAAGAGAGCAGGAGGAGGAGGAGAAGGAAGAAGAGTATATAGCATAGGAACAGCGCGGTGTGCCGACAGGATGACTCTTGGTCTTTTGCGTAAATATTTATCTGAATGGCAGCCGTTTTATTTCTCTGCACAAGCCATGATGATGATGATGATGATGGAGGGAAAAGCAGGAGAGTTTTAGCAGGAATTAATGACACGAAAGGGAGAAAGAGAGTGAGTGTATGGAAAGCGGGCGAAGGAGCGAGGAAATGAAGCGGAGGAGGCTTTGAAGATAAAAGGCTCAAGTGAGCTAACATTTGATGATATGATATCTAATCGGGTTGGAAAATTAATAAGTTAAAATCTTCTCCCATATAGTCAACATGGCTTAATGTGCATGAGGTCGTCGTCATCAGCCATCGTTAGCAAGTTAGTTGAGTCACAGAGGCACTATACATTAAAGGTACAATGAGATAGTTTCATTTTCTCCAATCGTCATGACTTAATGTTTTTAGCACACACTATCCTCCTACACGTTGCTATTGACTAAATGGGAAAAACTCGTTGGCTCAATGAATTACTAGGCTTTTATTCGGGAGACAACAAGACCCACACACTCTCACACAGAAACTAGAGAGATATCTGTCCAAAACCTCTCCATCCCGATGACTATGGTCTGACATTTAAATATCAACTCTTGACATTTACACTGATTCTGTAGGAAATTCACGCCTAATTTACGCCCTGTACTCTCTCCCCTCTTTGACTTCCGTAGAGAGAGAGAGACAGAGATGATGATGATGCGTGAGCAAGTGCCATCACCATCCCAATGAACACACTGAAGCCCAAATGAATAATTTATTTGCCATTTGCAAGATTCAAAATACATTTGGTAAATTGGAATAATTGTTAAATTTCTAGTTCATTAAACGAGCAATGCAAATTACTCAAGTTTCCATGTTCAGGAGGAGAACTATATACAACTACAACTCTCCATTAGGTTGGGCGGATGTGACATGACATCATTGATGGAGTGGGGGGTAACTGCTAGAAGATGAGCACTGATCCGTGTGTACAAATTCAACAGCTTTGTGTCTCTGCTAGTTGGCAAGGGTGTTTTACAATGGGTGTGTGTGTGTGTATGCTTATGAATCTATGCGTGTGTGTGTCTAATGTATGTATAGTCATGTGTAAGTGCAACAGTGCGGGCAGTGGTGGTGGTGATGATGATGATGATGCTTCTTCTTCACATGTGTGTAAAGAAGCACCATGAGCACATCCATGTTGTTGTAGGCGGTTGGTGGCTTCATGTGTAGTGTGTAGTATATGTAGATTGATCATGCGTCATTTACTTTGTTTACCTAATGCATTTTGTATTAAAATATTATGTAGTCGTATAGTTATGTATGCTATGGACCAAAAGAAAGACAGTATAGCCAGTCAAGTTTTGAAGGAGCAAAGGAAGTCTCTCATCCTGCTTGCTCATCTATATCAAACTGAAATTGCTCTGTTCAGTATGGGGTCGAGCAAAATGTGTACAGTGCGTCCGCCATGGGAATGTAAGGAGAAGACCTAATGCGCAGACACAGTTCATTTTCTACCAGATGGCTATGATGGATAGGGACCACAGGTAAGGACACTCAAGCATTGGAAATCCGATGCTAAAAATCCTACCGCTCCAATCCACATCTTCCTTTCCAAGTAAAAATCTTGATGATTTAAATGCACACTCCTAAAACTATCCGGTGGCTGTCGTTCGTGATTTACAGTGTGAATTGCACTCTTGCATTTTTCTCTCAATGCATACATGTTATGCCACACTTTTTCTAAAAATTGGCATACAATTTTTGTACATTCTTTATACACACACAATGTATTGGATACATTTTCACTTCAATTTGCAGCTGACTGAACTTACAGTGTCTCAGAGGTGTAATAAGAGGTCATTGTTGAGTTAAAAATGCGGAATGAAGAAGCGTTGTTACAACTATACGATGC
Source organism: Deuterosminthurus bicinctus (assembly GCA_034698825.1). Lineage (NCBI taxonomy): Eukaryota > Metazoa > Arthropoda > Collembola > Symphypleona > Bourletiellidae > Deuterosminthurus > Deuterosminthurus bicinctus. The sequence goes on along the minus strand of JAQIWI010000751.1, from coordinate 10,451 downwards.
CCTCACGGGTACTCAAGGGTCAGATTATTAGCATGTAAAGAGTGGAAGAGAGAGCGAGAGAGCAGGGCACACACACAGACACGTACACGTGGGACTATAAAAGATTAAGTGGTCGTTTTTATAAGAGTAAAGCAGGGAGCAGGATGATGATATGAGCCTTTGAATGGGCACTTGCCCTTTAAAAATCCACCTGACAGGGGAGAATTTAAATGAAAATAAGTGTATGGTGGTTATGTGTGTGACGTATGGAAAGACTTTACTGGAAGGATAAGGGCATAGGGAACTTTTCATGTAAAAACTTGGACTAAGGATCGGGTAATCGGATGGCCGTGATAAAAGCATAGAGACTTCCATGACTATTTTTTCTCGTACGCGCACACACACACATACATACACACACATATACAGCTCTCTCGTAGTCTTCACTCCCTTCACACTCTCTGTCTTGCTCTCTCTCTCTCTCTGCTCTCACACAGACTCTCGTTAAAATACACACCCAAACGGGAGAGCGCATGCTTTTGGGCTTTTTAAGGTTGAAGCATTATTGGAATAATCCCATAAAAAAGGGCCAGACATGGAAAAAAATAGAGAGTTGGCCAGAGAGAATGAAAGAAGACGAATAAGAAGAGGAGAAAAATTTATACAGAGATTTTTGCTCCACTCGCCTAGAATTTTTTCAATCACTCTGTCTCTCTCATAGTATCCGCACACATGTAACTGTTCGCATACTCTACTCTTTGCCTACTACTCCTACTACACTCACCAATATTCTTCTTCATCTGTGCCTTGCTCTCTGTAGGTAAGTTGAAAAATTCTCATTTCTTCTCGTATACATACGCAGGCAGGCACACATTATTAGCGTCTCATACGTAAACAAATCTGTGTGTGTGTGTGTACAAAAATTCTCTTGGTCTTTGTTGACAAATTTTAAAAGAAAGCTAGAGCTGAAAAAAAACTTTGACACAATGCAATTCCTTTTACTTGACAACAAGCCGTGCGTGTGTGTGTGTGTGTCCTCATAGTGAACATCTCTTAGGCCCAAACTATTTCCATTCATTCTCCCTCGGCATCTGTCAAAAAGTTTTTTCATCTCCTCTTCTACCCTTCTGTTCATATGTTTCCACAGTGTGTATCCCTCCTGTGCATGTGTGTGGCACGAGCGGAGAGCTTTTAATATTTTTTGGCCAAGGACACTTGATTTTCGGCTAAATAAGTTGGAAACTTAATGTGGAGGAACAAAAGGTTGTGGGGTCTTATGAACTTCGTCTTTCTTCTTGTATATATATGGAGACTGTTGATGTGTATTAATGTGCGTGTGAGTGTGTTTGTGTGAATCCCGTTGTTCGTATGTTTTATTGTGTGTGTGTGTGTGTGTGTGTGCTGTTGTCACTGTCTGTTGCTTGTGTGCGTGTGTGTGTGTGTGTGACAGCGCATAAGAATTGGTGTGGTAACAGGCGAAGGAGTTAGAAATGACGTTTCTCACTGTTCAGAGTAGTATACATGCGTTTGTCTGTGTGTGTGTCTGTGTCTGTGTGTGCAGCATGGGTTATTTTGTGTATATAGACTGGAACTAGTAGGAGTAGTAGTAGCAGTACATCTCGCTCTTCCCCTTGTGTACTACCAAACTTCTCTCTCCGTCTGTCTCTGGCTTTCGTGCTGACACATAGAAAAAGGGCGAGGCAGCAATTAGGACGTAAACAGGGGAGAAATTTTATCATCTGATTCCACATTTTCCACCGCATTCATTCGCATTCCAAAAGAGTGAGTACAATTTTCTCAGAGTCTAACCAATTCTTAAGAATTATAAGGAGCATATGTGTGTGTGTGGCTTTGTGTTTGTGTGCCAAGAGTCTTGAGTTTTGTTGGCATGGAAATCCGTGCAAAAAAAAATTCCAACAAGTGTCAAAAATGTGTTTCTCTTTCGCTGTCTCCCTCCTCCAGCGGACTTTCATCCGTTCCTTTGTCCTCCTCACACGCACATTTGGCTTAGCAGTACTTTTTTTCAATTTTGACCTTACGACTTTCACTATCACTTGATATTTTTTTGTCGTTTGTTTACATTTTTTTCTGTTATTCAACTGTGTCTGTGTGTATGGAAGGTTATTGCATACTACACACAGACCGAGTTTATTCACAATTGCTACGCAGATCACGCAGCTGGAACAACTAGGAACGGGTTAATGCAATGTTATTAAGACGAGTTAGGGCGGGGCTTGTGTGGAGTACGAGTGAGCAAATGACACTTGTTGGAATTCTTTGAGTCCATCTGCTTGTCTTCCGGACTTGTTGTATCACTACGGAACTGCCAAAAGTGCTGATAGCGGCTCGGAGAAGTGAATTTTTCGAGTTATATTTAATTTTTCCATCAGCTTTTCTGCATGATTTACATTCCGTGGAGCCTATTTCCGCTCCGTTATCACCACGACTGCTGCGACTGACTTCTATCTCTTCGCCAAAAAATTCTATATGCCCCATGAGCCGTGATTAGATTAGGAGAGTATAATGGGAGATTCCATTGAAATCTGTGAAAAGAGATGAGACACAATACGTCGTCGTATCCAGAAATACCAAGTATTCCTTCATCCTTTTTGACAAGTGGATTCCAATGTGTGTGTGTCTGCGTCCATATGTACGTTATATGATGCAAGATGTGTGCAGAATGGTATGGAGTTTCTTTGATTTGGCAGGCGGGTAAAAAAGAAGGTTTAGTCTTCTTCTCCTTCTCTAGTTCATTTTTTATTTAGTACAGTTTTCTCAAGGCCAAGCCAGTATCCGTCTGGCGGTTAAATGGAGATAGCAAAAAAAAACCCGTCAGGCAATGTGTAGTATATGTGTTAAGAATTGAAAGGGGCAAATCAACAGAATATTACTCACAGTACGGAGTAGTAGTAGTGGTTTCTATACACATACTTTTTATTAATTGTAATATTTATGATTAATGGACGTATGTGAAAGTGTTACAGAGAAGTCTCGTTGAGTGTGTGAGGGAAATTGCTGGTCGGAGTGAGAGAAGAAAAGGAGGGATTCACCACCATAAGCCATCTAGAATAAATAAACATGAATTTTTGAACAGAGCTCCTGTGTATAATGGTGAACACGGGGAAAAAGGACGTAAGTTGGGGGCATATAGCATTTTGCTATTAATAAATTTCTCTTTGCTATATAAGCCACACAAGAAATTTTAGTCATGCTTAGGAAAAAACATCTGGCGAAAAACTATTTTTTATTACCATAACATAACATGTTAGAGAGAAGAGAAGGAAGGCTGTGTGTGCTCTCTCTCTCTCTCTCTGTCTTTCTCTCACTCTCGCTTGTCTCCTTTCTCCTTCCTTCACATCTATTCCTTCCCGAGTTTAACTGCGTGTGCAAAACGACTTAAATTTCCATGCAGACGCACACACATTTATATGTGTGTGTATATACATATATGTATGCACAAGTCAAGTAACTAATGATTCTCTTTTGTATTACATTACATTCATTTCTCCAAGACAAGATTTGCATGACTCCAGCCCTACCGACTCTTTGTCCGCGGGGCAGCTGTAAATCAAACTCAGAGGATTCGTAGTATGTAATGTAGCGAGCTTAGTCTCTGGTGAATTACTTTAGGAAATGTGTGCATATGTGCAATGAGTCTGTGCACTGAATTTTTATGTGCGTGAATGTTCTGAATTTGTGTGTACTATCTGTCTGTGATTGTTTCAGTTAAAAACATGTGAATGTGTGGGGAGTGTATGTGTGACGTATGTGTGTGCGTGTGTGTTTCTGCCTTTAATTCTACCATAAGTGTAATATGGGTTGGGTGGAGATGAATGGTTTGTGGGAGAGAAAATTTATAGGACCATTCGTCTATTTGTGCATGTGACACGGCTGACTGAGTGTAAGAGAAGAGTAGGAGTGAGTGAGTAAGAGAGAGAGAGAGGATGTAAAAAAAATCCAGTGAGATCCATTGGAATTAATTGCGGCTGTAAAGTAATTAAAGTAATTAGGACCTGCTATCGAATTTTAATTAAATGCAGTATTCATGATAGGAAACCCAGGGGTCAGACAAGGTTAAGTTCTAACGTCTGTTATATTCCCACTGTTGTGAATATATAGAGGCGGACAGGAAAGGTTATACATTGCTTGTCCATTGGGCTGTATAATATAGGACACTAAATACGAGTCCAACTTTCCTCATGTTACTACTTTGCTCAACTCTATTAGCTTTTAATGTAGTGTGCTTCTTCTTTTTGCACTCAGCCAGCTTTTTCCCGGCTGAAAAATCTCCATCCGCATATAATATACACCGACTTGCAACACACACGGACAGAGAGAGTATAAGCCAAAAAATACTTGTTAACAAACATATGGACTAGAGAGAGAGAGGGTGTGGTTTGAAAAATTCATCAGACTAAAACCAAGATACAAAATATCCCCGTAAAAGTCGACAAAATGCCCTATATGTGCATTCCTGGTAGTTTCATATAAGAGCAAGCAATTTTCTCCCCAAAAAGGCCTTATAATTAAAATCTCCCCAAAGTCTCTCTCTCTCTCTCTCGCTTTCCAGCCTGCTCCACTAGTAAAACCTACCAGAAGTAGTGGAGAGACATACAGAGAGAGTCTTACTAAATTCACCACCACCACCAAAAAGTCTCATCTAACACCAAGCACGTCTGTATGTAAGTGCAGAGGAATAAAAGACACACACACACACACCCACAACAGCAGACACACGCCTATAAAACCATATAGCTCAACATATACACATCCACCCCTTACTACATAGAAGATCGATAAATGTTAAAGTCAATTTTTACGAACCAAACGTATGTACTGGAGTTGGGAGAGAGACTGCGAGAGTGACTCAGTTCAAGTCACATAGTTCCTATAGAGAGAGAGCATGGAGAACGGAGAGAGAGAGAGAGAAGCCAGCAGCTGCACACAGGCTTTTCCTATTACACACTTTACTACACCCTCGCACGAACACAATCATGTACTCATATAAGCCACACCAACTAGTATACTCGCACAAATCCTCATCTCTCTCACACACACACACACAGGTTAAAGCAAATCCGAGAAATGTGTATCAAAGCTATATACTATCACGTTTCCTATATAATAAAAGGGGAAGAACAGACTATGTATCTATATTGGGGATAGATTATTGGGAATTATAGTTGTGAAACCCTCTGCACGATTCTGCTCAGTAAATTAGCAAACATGTAAAGATCATAGGCAGAATAAAACCACTAAAATCCAAGGCAACTTACAGGCAGAAGAATAAAAAGGTCATTTGCCTTTTTTATACTCTTATACGGACAACACACACACATCATCTTCGTTGTATGTATATGGTTAGTGGTGGTAGCATGCGAATCTTTTTCCCTTCTCACTCACTCTCCGCGCTCTCTTTTCTAAAAGCCCTCACCATCATCATGGTCTCTGGTATATGTTAGGAAAAACGTCTTGCTTTTTTCCCATCTCGACAACGACGACAAGGCTGAGGACGATGCGACTAGTATTATTATATGCTCTATATATAAGCGGTATATAGCACATGTTGTAGGAGACGAATGCTAGTACTACTTGAAATAGCTGAAAAAATCTTGCGCTGTGGGATCTCATCGATTTTTTTGCGATGGGGGAGAAAAATGGAATTTCCCCCCATGTTTTTACACTGCTTTATTAATGTCAATTCAATTCTCGCTCCTCTAATCCAACATTATTTATTAACCATCATTTTCATGTAACAACAGTCCCAATTTTTCTTTCAACTTCACCTCTCACTCAGCTAGCCTCTCAAGGAGGGTGATCATCCTAGCGATGTCTCTGTCTCAGCTAGCTGTAATAGTGAGAGAGAGAAAGAGAGATAGATAGAGAACGTGCTGTATGTTCGCACACTGTTGCTTCTGCAAATGCTCAAATTCGCTCAGAAACTGTCAGAAGAATGTGTCCTATAAACAACTTGGGCACAGACACACGGTCACTTCTACAACTCTACTGCTATAGAGACAAACACACCAACACTGTAACGCACGTACGGGCAATTCCCACAGACTATCCACTGTGTTTAAGCCCTTAGCATTAGTCAAAGACTCTTTTTTCCCAACTGCTCCTAATGTGGGGAACTTTCCCTCGGATTCGGCGGGGTAGTCGGAGACATCCGCAATTATTTACTTCTGACGTAATAGATTTCACACTCACATATACAGACAATGACAATTGTCCTAGCATTTCATACCCAGACAAAGTGCTTTACATATCACATGTTCTATTCAATTCAATTGCACCTTATTGCAGGGAATCCATTATGGAATTCACCGTGTCCTTGCGACGACGCTTGTCGTCAACGTGATGACACATAGGCGGAGAGACATATCATGATAATGTCCTCCTTGTCCTCGTCCTCCCATCCTATCCATTTCCTTCCTATTGTCATCCCCAGTGCTGTTGACATCTCTTGAACCAATTTGAAATCATCATCTTGTTCGTAATGTGATGATGAGGAGAGCAGGCTTGAAAGTGAGCATAAAACGTCTAGGTTTCATCTTCCTTTCCCTTCTCTTTCAGTCATGACCATGATGCTGAGTTATAGAAAGGGCTCATCTTCTACACCATTTCGCTCACGAACCAGAAGAGAATGATTATACAGCCGTGCGCAGCATTCGTGGACGCCGTGTGGTTCTCCCTCTCTCTCTCTCTCTAACTCATCTCGCTCGGTGTGTGTGTGGTAAATGAAAAAAAATCTTCAGGTGACATCTTACACGACATTTTCTCACAACTCTTTTTTCCATGTTGACCTTGGTTTGAACCTCTGTGTGAAATTGTGCAGATTTTGACTCCTCAATATTCTCTAGTACTCATTTCCATTGACATAAAAAGAAGAGGTTTTTTATTTAGAAAAACTCGTAGGGAAAAAATACCTTCTATTCTTCTTAACAAAGTTGGACAAAGAGTCATCATGATGATGATCATCATATCATGGCCGACATCATCATCATCAACAATAACAACATCATGAAAGACTGAGTGAGAGAGGGAAAGAGAGCGAGGGAATGTAATAGTGCGAGATAGAGAGAAAATGTCAAAAGTTCAAAGCACCGCAGGAACATTTCCTCCATGAGCCATCCTGATTGTTCGGCTGTTACAATCTTCGTTGCAGGGGGAGTGAGAGAGAGAGAACATTGCTTCTGCCGCTTTTAACCGCTTCATTCACATGCATATTGAGGGAATGAGATTAGACTTGTGACATTCTGACGTTGTGGAGTAAGTACATTGCAGGCAGGTAGAGGATGTGTATGTACGAGTGAGCACACATACTGAGAGTACCATGTAAATGGAAATAATAAATACGGGATTAATCGCTGTGCATTGTAATTTTCATGTAGATTTGCTCTCTTCACCTTTGTGTGTAGTGCGTGTCTGCATGTAGTTTATATGAAAGATCGTGTGTCTGTGTGTGTGTGCGTTCTATAAAGAGAAGGGCCGAGGAAAAGCGATCATTCACATCATCACGATGATCAGAGTGCCGAAAAACCAGCCGTTTTTTTACACATGTAAAAATATAAAGAGAACCATGGCCAGGTAAAGGAATAGCAGTTTGGTTTTAGCTGTAGGGCAGGAAGTTTACGTGGGTGTAGTCACTCTTTTTTCACATTTTATTATCATCCCTGCCTATTGTTTTTTCTTCTACACTCTCCCTTCAGCTGAAATACATAATATTCTCACATCATCATCGTCCTCATCATCAAGCTCATAATACGAGCCATACCTGTACAAGTGCACCATGTCTTGTGTGTCTTGCTAGTTGTTGTACACCCTCTGTGAAAATATACCAGGGGTTAACATCACCCTGTCACAATCATAAGGACTAAGTGTGTGTGGTGGTGATGGTGGTACAAGTCATAACTGGACTCGTGAGTCACATCCTCCCTGTACAGATTTCGTCTGTATGCGTGCAATGCACACTTTTGTACCTTACTGATCCTCATCATTTGTTTCTTTATGTCTGCATGTCTGCATGTCTACACTACAGAGAATGTGCGCTAAAATGGTATATCAGCCTGGAGCAAATTCTTAACGTGAAACACATTTTAACATAGGAGAGAGAATCTTTTTTCGACCATATCTCCGCACGCTGTTGTAATTTTGTCGTGTATCACACACACACACACATACATACACACACACACATACATACACACACACATACAAACACACACTCGGAGCAATTGTCTGCCATTATTTTCCCTTATTATACACAGAGTAATATTACACTTTCTCATTTGCTTTTTTTTTCACGCATTGCCAAATAATAATGTCCTCGTATAGCAAATGTAGTAATACATTGCTCCCATACAAATTACCCTTCTGAGCGCTTCCCGTGTAATTAACTTGGACGAGACAAAACAGGAGCAGGAGCGTCTGATGTCAGTTGGAATTAAGCTTGAAAATTGACAGTATAGTATTCTCCTCCCCTTGCCTTTTTACATTTGGAATGAATGCTCGTCTGTATGTCTCTAATTCGCTTGAGTCTTTTGCCCCGCCGTGTATGTCTGCCTGCCTGCGTCAGTGTATTTTAATTAGAGGCCGCGCGCTCAGACTTCCCCGTGTCGGCGGCCACATGATTTAGTTCTTCCCGGGAAGTGAAGCGGAGAGGTAGTCCCGTCTCATCGCTCCTCACTCCCGCACATTAACAGCACATAGAATTCCAGCTGATTTCACCGGTGTCAATAAGTGCTTGTGTGTCTGTGCGAGTGCTAGAAAGCTTGTAACATCCACCTTGGCATAATCATGGTAATTTATTTGATAAATGGTTTTTTTCCCACTGCTGAAAAATGGCTTGTGAGTACTCGCCTTTTTTCTCTCCCTTCTTAACAATCATGAAGAATTTGACAAGGAGTATGATAGGTTTTGAGTTAGTGGCTGTCTGTCTGTTCACTATCTCTCCCTTGTTTGGCAAGGCATTTGAACCCTTGTCATATCAGTCTATGCTAATATTAGGGGAAGAAGGAATTAATCGATTTTTTTCTCTCTCTTTATTTACAGATTCATCAACGAAGAATCTAATGGTCGATTATTACTTTCATCATCATCATCATCGTCGTCATTCGTTTGCAGAGGAAACTCAAGTAAGAAGAGTGAGAGTGGAGGAAGAGAAGAGAGAGAGCAACAGTGGGAGAAAGGAGTGTGTCTAGGAAGAGACAGAGAGAGGGGGTATAGGAGTAACTATAGCAAGTCCTAGTCGTCCTAGGAGAATAGTGGAGAAAATAATATGTTGGCAACAAGAAATATATAGGAAGAGACGAGAGAGAGAAGGCGCGTGGATCCGACTACAGTAATAATAAGAAGAGAGAGAAAGCCCCATGCCTTCATTCTCTTCTCTCCCTCACATTGCACACACCACACACGTACACACAAGTACACACACAGGCACTCACACTCACACTGCTTTCACTTGTACAACGAACAACCACCAGCAGCTTACACACTTCCACCGACGCTCTCAGTCAGTTGCTCTGCCTACTCCTACTGTTTCAAGCGAAGGGAGAAACCATGATGGAAAAATCATTAAAGCCTTATCAGACGTGCCTGAATCTTTTTGCTCTTACCTTATGAAAAATCGATGGTCGAATTTCCAAGGAATTTCCCCATTATATAACATAGGTGAGCAAAGTTTCAGGTGTGTTTGTTCGGTTTCCAAAGTCCACATTTTACCCCACTTCCGACAAGTTGACTGGCCATGGGATTGACGACGAGGACGCGGAGGAGGACGACGGGGGAGCAAATAAAGGACATGCGGGGAATGGTAGGAAAAGCCAACAACGGCAGCAGCACCAGCTTTTATGTATGTTAGTGTGTGTTAGTGAGGAGGGATGTAAGTCTAGGATAGTTGTGTTGGATTATTATTGTATATGTGCGAGAGAGAGAAATGTGTGCGTTTGAGAGAGGGAAATGTGTGTGCGGGTCCACTATAAAGATTCGTCCAAGAATAGGAATATATTTTTTGTGTACATTTGTATGTGAGTGTGTCACATGAAATTTGATAGGGATTTTGCTAGCTTTTAGAGAAATTAGAAACTGGACGGGTGTGTGTTTGTAGACTATATGAGAGAATATAGCTATAAACCTGATGATTGCACTTCTGTTTGTGTGTGACCACGATACCACCAGCTTTTATGGCGGATATTATTATAGTACAATTACACGTGTATACATGTACGTCGAGCCATTTAGATGACTTCTGCCTCCTACATTTTCCAAATATTTAACGTGATCAACATGGGGAAATGGGAGCCAAATGAGGCCATGCTGTGTGTCTGGAAAAAGAGTGGAGGGAGGGAGAGTGAGACAGGGGAGAGAGTTAGTCTGAGATGACTGTAATTATTGATTAGATTGAGCATGCATGTGTCTATATCCTGTTATTGTTATAGTTTGCAATTATATTACTACTACTACTACTACTA
>JAQIWI010000750.1:0-23436 GCA_034698825.1 Deuterosminthurus bicinctus | reverse complement strand
GGACGAGACAGTGGAGTGAGAGCGGAAGAATTATTTCTGTACCGAATTGTCTTGATCCTGCATAGCGGATAAAAATAACAACACAGTTACGCTTCTCTTCTCTTAATGAGCTCCGCCAAAAAAGCCATTTGCACAGTCGCCACATCATTCCACTGGCTCAAGTCGCTCTATTTCCGCCTTGGCAATTCATTTCCCTTTTTCAGTATCAACTTCCTCTTACCGGCTCCATTAGTATCTGACTGACTTGGAGAGAAAGAATTCAGAGGGTTGGGCCGGTCGCAGGATTCTAGGAATAAGGGATTTGTACAAATGGCCAGAAAAAATGTCTCCTGGTCGTCGGATTTGAATTCGATAGTGCTGATTTTTATGTCCCTGTTGTTGAATGCAGAGCAACATATGAGTTCTTAAGTAATATTGCAATTTTTTCGGTCAATTTTTCAGTCTTTGTGCATGCAATTAGACTGGAATTAATATGAGTTTGATGGGAAATTACAAGCCGTAATTTGCTACTACATGGACTAAATCTTACATGAGACATGAAGCTATTTACAGGAAGGATCTTGTACTACTGTAATATTATTACATTGATATAGCAACTGACATGGTTGCCTTTATGATTAATCGGGCCGAAGCTGAAGTAGTCGACGAGTCATTAAATGAGGGCATGTTCAAGTTTGTGCATGGGGAAATTAGCCGTAAAATGGAGTGATCAACTTGAATGTAAAAAAGGCTCGCATGAATATATAAGTAATGAGTAGGACGGGGAAGCTAAGAGTTTTGGAGTAATTGCAAGTAATTGCCACAAATATAAATGATATCATCATCAAATCACCTTCCGAGCTGTATTTATTACCACCAAAATTCTTGGCAATCTCTCTCAATCTACTTCACATCTTTCATAAAAATCCATCATCATCGTCATCATCAAAGCCTTCATTATTTCCGCATTTATTTCATAAGATTCCCCCGTGTCAAGATGTGAGACAAAAATCCCAAATTTTCCTCGTCATGTCTGTCTCGAGAACTTGATCCACTTTTGAAAAGATTGTTCTATTTCTTTTTTTTTGAAAAAAAAATCCAAACTGCAATATGGATTATTCCAAAAGAGAAAATACTGTTGCTGAGGCCTTTGCATTCAAGAGTGAGCGGAGGTGGCAAGTACTTAATAGGAAAGGTATGAGCTTATACTATAGCTGAGATTTTGCAGGGCGTTGTTGGAAGGCCACTGTAAGCGAATCTGTTGTAATTACATTTGGGTCGCGGACACGCTAGTAAGATTGACATGCTGTACCGGATCTCATTTCACATGCCACAGCGTGGAATCACAACCGGCAACCAACGGGGTCCCAGAGCAGAAAATCTAAGCCAGGCAGGGCTAACAAGGTTGATATCGTAGTCGTCTCAGGGAGAAACCTTTGTTCGGGGTGCAGGGCTTGACTGCATAGTTGATTCATCTCGGACTAAATTGCATGAGGAGAAAATGGTACGGGGACAAGACGGGGACGCTGAATGGGATGAGGAGAGGATGAGCAAAGCGGGTTGTAAGATGTGAATGTAAAATTTTTGTGTGTGTATTGCGTGTGATTGTATAAGTGTGAATGTAAAACCCGGGACGTGTGGGGACGGTATGTATATAACTTGTGTGTGCCTCTGCATCTATCAAGCCTGATGAAAGAGACGGGGAAAAGGGTGAGGCATGGCCTAAATTCGGTTCATCTTCATAGCTCAACTCTCTCGCCTATTCTTGGCAAGCGGCCGACTGTCCCAAAAATGGCATTGGGGCTGCGGGAAATTGTATACTGGAACGGGTGGTGAATTCACAGAAGCGTCCTATGTCGTCCTAGTACATCCACCAACCGGCGGGTTATTGGCTTCCGCTTATACAACCCTCCCAACAACCCAGCGGATCCCCGTTGATTTTAGAAAGACTTTAAAAACCAATTTCATTTCACATCCTCCGTGCAGAACAGCTTTCGACCCGTAAGTCTACACGTACCAATTAGTTGCTTCTTCTTGCTTCATTGTTATCTCAGTGAATCCCATTAACCGTCTCAGTGATCCCGACTAATTATAAAAAGCCAGCTCCTTCCTTTGTTTCCACGTTGACCCAACTTTTTTTTAGACTTCAACAATCCTTCACTATACAATCCTTTGGCCATTGTTGTGTTTGTTCGGTGCCCTCAGTCAGTTCAGCATAGCTCTTCCAGTGTCGGCCATTTTGGAATTTAATTCATTTTAAATTGTACAAAATCTTGATTCTCAATATAAAGGAGATTAAAGTGGGAAGTGCTAGTGTGCTACCAATAATTAAGTGTGTTCGTTCAAAGGATCTATCTATCTGCGCCTGCATGGATGAGCTCATGCTGGGCTGACGAGTGGAGACTATAGTAGCAAGAAGACTGGATACCTTGTCCTTGTTACTGGATCTAATTCTTTTTCAACTTTTGTTGGAATACTAGGAAAGCTCAAGGGCTGTTCAACTTCCAAGTGTTCGATCGTCGTCGTCAAGCGTCCCTTCTTCATTTCTTATAATCTTTCCGATCAGTCGTCGTCAACATGGTTATCGAGAAGAAGTCCGAGGGTCCCGATCCCGACCCAACTGAGTTCTTGTTCGTTTCTCTGGAACAGAAGCGTATCGATCAAACCAAGCCTTACGATGCCAAGAAGGCTTGCTGGGTTCCGGATGACAAGGACGGTTTCGTCCTGGGTGAGATCAAGTCCACCAAAGGAGACTTGGTTGTTGTAGGAGTGCCCGGTGGTGAGGTAAGGGCCCACACACTTTCAAACACAACAATCCAATAATCTCTTCTATTACAACAAACACTACTTGACAAACAATTCAGCTCACAATATAATAATCCAACAATATTTTGTATAATCGCCATTATTATTTTTTTTAATAATCCAATAAGTACTTCTCGAGTCTACTCACTTGTTATTGTTGTACTACGAGATTCTATTCTCACATTGTCCTATACGAGATTAATGCTCAACTATAACAATGTACAAGTTTCCGTATTTTAGGGTAACGGTTCAGCCATTTTGGTTTCTTAACGGTTCAGCCATTTTGTTTCTTAACGGTTCAGCCATTTTGTTTCTTAACGGTATACAATGGATTAGAATTAACAAAAGTGATAACCTTGTGGAAATTATAAAAATTGAATCCATGACACACAAAAATGTAGGAGAAGACACTCAAAAAGGAGATGATCTCTCAAGTGAATCCACCAAAATTCGAAAAAGTAGAAGACATGGCAGACTTGACCTACTTGTCTGATGCTGCAGTATTACACAACTTGAAACAGCGTTACTACGCCCGATTGATCTACGTGAGTGGTGCCAGTTGAATGGAATTCTAATCTTGTTTTTCTTTTCTTTGTCCTCTTCTTCAACTTGTTCTACGTACTACTGCGGATCCGACGCGTGTTCTGTGTTTGCGGGGACAAAAAAACTGACAAAAAAAATATAGGAGAGAACATTCAAAAAAGAGTTGGTCGGCCAGGTGAATCCTCCCAAGTACGAAAAATGTGAGGATATGTCCAACTTGACATATCTCAATGATGCTTCCGTACTCCATAACTTGAAGCAACGTTACTACAACAAACTAATCTACGTAAGTTTATCTTCCGCCAGCCAGCTTTTGCTATTTAACTCACGCACTATGCAATCATTCATCATCACAAAAAATTTATTGCAACAATTCCAATTTTTAATCTCCTTTCTCTCACCCTGGCCCCCTCCAAAAACTCTTGAGCAGTACAATCTAAAGCCGTACTGATACACTTAAACAAATACCTCAAAATGCTTTCAATTTTCACAGTATTTAGTAGACATGTGTTCAGAGTAATTTGGATGCGAACACTTGGATGCATGAAAAATTAGTGAGCAAATGTAGATAAATGTGGCCAATTTTTTGAATCCCTATTATTCCAATTCAAACTTTGCATGGAAAAGGTTGACTATATCACTTAATTCAACCTGCTTGCGCATGGCTTCAAAAGCTTTGGCCTTTACAACGGTCCATGTCAGTGTATTATCCTCACAAAAAATTGTCCGTGTCAGACCCTTCGGACACTTAAGGTCTCATGCATTGAGACTTGATCCTTTACGTAGTCAGTTTTTCTTTTTCTTGATTTTTTCTCTCACTTTCTCTTTTTCTATCAACCATCCATGTGTAAATATGGAACGTTTTTTCCTTTCTTTTTCTTGCTACCCCCGCCATTTTGTTTTCTATCCGTCCCTTTTGTGCAGTGTTTCTGAAAAGAGGGCAAGGTACCCTTATGGCACTGCATGATAGATGACTACTTAAATGGAACGACCCATTATTTAAATCAGTGTTGACATCTCATCATTGCCGACATGATGATGATCCTCACTCTCTCCGTGTCACTACACCCGCAAGCATTTTTTGTCCGAGTTTCCCTTTTAGAAATTTAGAAATGTTACCTTTTAGTTTTTATTATTACTATGCCTCTATATTATTATTATTACAATGACGTTGTGTCTTTGCTATGAATCTTGGATTGCCTGCTTTCACCCTTGGAGCATTATTATTATCATTATTATTATTATTATTATCTGTAGCCCTTGATGGCTTTTATTTTACCGGTGTTTACCCTTGGGGTGCATATCCTTTTTGCTGTATATAAGTACCCCTCCAGTACTTTGCACCTTTGCACCGTTTATATTACACATTATTTTAATTCTGTATGTATATGTATAGATTTTTTTCATTCTTATATGATGATTATTATACACTGAGGATGATCCAGGCTTCAAAGCAAAGAGGCAGACGGTGACAAATCCCACTCCGCCATCTTTTCTACCAGCCAAGCCCGGTTCTTGAACAGCCAAGAATTTTTTTAGTTGAGAAAATCACGGCGGAAATAAATTCCCTTTGCTATGCAGCAGACAAGAGCGAAAGTTTTAAGGAGTTAAAATTAGTTACAAGTCCTCCACATCTATTTTTGAACGAGCCAGAAGAAGCAGGAGGAAGAGGAGGGATTGAATGCGAAAGGAATTTTTCCGCTATAGATTTCCGTGCCAGAATGTGTCAAGGCTTTGCCACTAGAGACACAATATTTTTTTCGGCTCAATTTAAATTTGTAAATTTAAGTAGAATCACCTCCGAAGGATCAAGGATTTTATTTGGGTTGGGTTGCTGATTGATTTGGAGAGCCATTTTATGGATTGGGACGGCGATTTTATGGAACAGGAGAGTGATTTAATGGAATCGGGATTGGGTCTGCAATTTGATGGCCTACAGGATTGGGATTTGTCGTGTCCAAAATCTCTATGCAAATTGACTGAGGTGGTGCAGTAGAGCTAATTTGATTTTTGTATAATGATGTAATGAAAACAGACCTACTCTGGCTTGTTCTGCGTCGCCATCAATCCCTACAAGCGTTACCCCATTTACACCAATCGTGTCGTCCAAATCTACAAGGGCCGCAGGCGAAATGAAGTCCCACCCCATATTTTCGCCATCTCTGACGGTGCTTACTCCGACATGTTGACCAGTAAGTCCTCCAGATTTTTAGTGTTTCAAGTAATTACTGCCGACATTATTTTGATGCTGAGAAAATTTTCCTCCGCCTCATGTCACACTGGATTAATAGTGACCGGATTCGGAGCCATAGTGGTCAAAATTATCTCGTTTAGTAATACTGCGGCCCAACTTGCTAGCTCCATTGACATTTTATATAAAGCCTGCTTTAGTCTTTAGATTGAGTTGTAGATTTCTTACTTTGTGGATCTTTTGGGATAAATTTCTAGTTTTTTTCTCCATCAAAAATATGAGGGGTTCGGTGGGAAAAAAAATTACAAGGAAGACCATGACAAAGCGTTTGCAGATGTAGAATTTGGTGAGGAAGCCATATAAGGAAATCCCATGTAGAAATGTATCCGAAAATAAACTGCTAAAGCTTGTTATATATTCTAGTTTCCTTGGCACATTGCCTTGATTCTTTAGGTGAAAAGGAGATGAGACTGTTGATGATGATGAGAGGAAGAGAATAGACGGATGGTAAAATGTACAAGATTGTGTACGACAAGCTCCTTCTTCTTCTTTCCTCGATACAAATTGCACAGGGAGTTAGCAAAAGCCGGAGCAGGAAGGGAAAAAATATTTTTAAAAATAGAATTGAGCTTGAGAAAGTGGACGTCTTCCATCTGACGTCAATGTAGCATGTCGAGGTGTTGCTAGATAGACTAACTATTCGCGCATTCCCTTGTAATATTATGATCCACATATTCAACATTTCCTCAGGGCCATAAATGAGGAGAATTTTCAATGCATTCCAATATGTCATCTTGGTTTCATCTTGACTAATGTCTAATTACTAATGTCTTTTTTTTTCTGTTTCTTCTTGCAGACCACGAGAACCAGTCCATGTTGATCACGTAAGTTCAAGATGGCGGCGGATGGAACATTTATTTTGGATGAGCGAGCATGAAAAAGTCCCAGCTGGAAATAATTACCAATAATTTCCGCCACAATATATTTCTTGGCTAATATATCTTGTTTCCAATTCTGGAGGAGCAAAATCCCATGCGCGACATATCATTCCACGCTCATTCAAGATTAATTATGTCGAGGAGAGATAATATTATAGGAATTTTTACAAAAGCATTAGTTTCAGTTCAAATTTCATTGGAAATTATAATATCTTAGCGGTGAGTCCGGAGCAGGAAAGACAGAGAACACGAAGAAAGTGATCCAATATTTTGCCAACATTGCTGCATCGGGACATAAATCCCATTTCAGCACTTTAATATATCTCGATAGGTCCATAGGCTTTAAATGGAAAAGCTAATTGCCGGTCAATGGTTACAAAATAATAATAATTTCTCTAGTCAATTCTCTGCTCAATCTTTCTGTAGCTGCAGGCTAATCTAATCACTCAGCTTTTTCTCACCAAAATTTCTGTAGCATTTCCGCAGCTTTCACAAGTCTTTCAGGTTTCAAATCAGTCCAAACTTTTAAGTATTTCCAGTGGGCGTTACTGTCTCATGTTATTCTAAAGGCAAGTCTTGATATCATCAGGTATTTTAAGGGAGACTGTCGTCAGTTTTAAGGGGAAACTATCGTCAGTTTTAAGGGCAGACTAACATCGCCAGTTTTCCAAAGGGAAATTATTATTGTCAGACGATTTATAAGGAGAAATTCTGCAATTTTTAACGTCCATGTGACTGGCTGACTGACTAAAATCTTATTGTATATACAAATATGAAAACAGAGGAGAATCTGGTGCCGGGAAAACTGAGAACACGAAGAAGGTAATTGCCTACTTCGCCAACGTCGGTGCCACCGGAAAGAAAGATGACTCCAAGAAGGTGAATTTTAATAAACTATTAGGCCAGAAAAAAGAATGTCCCCTGTTTGTGTGGTGTACAACAACATTAGCTCCTTAGAAAGGACTGCCTTGTTCAATACAAAGGGCCAGTGCCTTGATATTTTGATACGTACAAAAGACTAAAGATGATTGTGTGCCCGAATTTTCCATCAATTTTTGAACCTGAAATCATTTTTATAGAAAATACTATTTTTGCTTCCCAAATTAATTAATGAAATTGATAATAATGAATGGAATTAGAATTTTAAAGTAGATTGCATGTCGTATAATTGTAATGGACGAATTATCTTGCATGACATCTGACCACCGTACAAGAAGAAAAGGAAGGTGCCGCAGCGTGAAGTAAGTTGTATGGTGCATTGTAACGTTTCTTGTGAAAACGTTGACTGTTTGTAGAAATGTCCAAAATTTGTCTAACAAAAAAAACAAACGGCGATCATGATGGAGAATGAAATTTCTGATAATTATGGGGATGTCCACTAAGGAACTCTGAGCACGTTGTTGTGTGTATTAATGTCAACGATGTACATGTTATTCCGGGCTGTATTTAATTCCTTTATTATGATGCACTTGAAGGGATCCCTTGAAGATCAAATTGTGCAGACCAACCCTGTACTTGAGGCCTTCGGTAACGCCAAGACAACCCGTAACGATAACTCCTCTCGTTTCGTAAGTCACTTTCTAAATTCTTCTACATTTTTATACAAATCCCAAACTAATTTAATGCTCTTTGGACTCGAATAGGGTAAATTCATCCGTATTCACTTCGGCTCCACCGGAAAGTTGGCTGGTGCTGACATTGAAACCTGTAAGTTGACTCCAAAAAATAGCTTCCAGCTCTGAATTATTATTACTTTGAACTTACTCAATATTGTCTTCTCCTTTGACCTCAGACCTGCTCGAGAAGGCTCGTGTCATCTCCCAACAGCCTTTGGAAAGATCCTACCACATTTTCTACCAGATGATGTCTGGTGCTGTTGCCAGCATGAAAGGTAACGCTTGGAAAGGACACCACAAAAGACCTGAAAATATTCAATAAAATTGAGTGAGAAGACAGGACTATTGAGGGCGTGTAGAGTATTTGAAATGTTTGTAGACAAATCCCAATCAGAATTCTATAGGCAGCTTAGTAATTCAATTATATAAAAAAAATCAACGCGTGATTCTACAAGTAGTCTAATAATTTTAGAAGAGTTGAATTGAATTATTTCAGAGTATTTTTATTGTAAATTAAAAATAATTTCATGCTAGCCAAATGGATGAGGGACGTAAGTGACGGTTTAAAGAGTGTCACAGCCGTGTACTATTAGGCGGGTGTATAAATATAACTTGGATGTTTGTAGACATTTGCTGCTTCGAAAAGAGCACCATCACCGATTATCACTACGTGTCTCAGGGTAAAACTACCATCCCTGGCGTAGATGACGGAGAAGAAATGGTTGCCACGGATGTGAGTATAAAAAAATAATACCAACGCCTAAAAACTAAGTAGCTAACTGAGCTTGAAAAAACGCATTGCGATTAAGACAAAACCAAAAAACAAAACAAACAAACAAACAAAAAGAAAATATTGTCTATAATTTTACTTTTTATATTGGAAGGAACTAAAAGTTTAAAAAAGTACGTATACATTACGAGGACAAGACTTTGCATGATCAAGCTTAACGTGTAGAGCTTGCTATAACGTGTAGAATAATGTGCCTTAATTTAGCTTATTAGATTGCATGTTGAAAGCATGATGTTCGTTTAGCATTAGATGTAGCACAGCACGATGTTGGTTAAATTTTAGAAAATTTTTAATTACTTTATAAAAAAAATTGATATGATAACCCCGTAGAACTTTGCCTGTTCAGTGACAACATCATGGACTACCATTATGTGTCACAAGGGAAATTAACATTGGAGACTATGGACGATGCCTATGAGATGAAATGCACGGATGTGAGTTCCCTTTAGAGACACGTCTGTGACGTGGTCGATATCTTGATCTCCCGGTGATGGTTTTTTCACAAGTGTGTCCGTCCTTAGTAGTTTAGTTTTTAGTTATTTTTTTTGGTATTTGTGTACATAGAGCCCTTGTGTATATAGAGCCCTGTGAACCCACAACTTGTGATGACAGGTTGGCTCAAGTAGTGTGCCCTTTAGGATGATTTGAAGAAAATGAAATCATCATTAGTTTCTCACTCTCTTCGCCCTCTGGTGTAAAAAAATACATTACAACCAGAAAGCAAAATGTATTTTACAAATTCCTATAGAAAAATGGATTTTTGTTGTCTCTGTGAATGTCATGTGTTGCATGTATTGTGCTGTTTTTTTCTCTACATATTCGGTGCCCCTCCTGACCCGTGCATCCTTTAGGACTCTGTTTACTTAGCAACAATATCCGCGACTATTACTTCGTCTCACAAGGGAAAACCACAATCCCTGACGTTGATGATGGAGAGGAAATGAGAATGACAGATGTAAGTATTTGTCTTGAACAAGCATCATCAGCACACTAACACCCCACCGGTTACTGCGACAACTTGAGGTGGAACTTTCCTTGTTGAATGTCAATGTATTATAATGATGATGATGAGATTTCTCTGGACCCTTCCCTTTCGTCGTCTTGTAATTGTTGAACCAATTATTATGATTCTTTTGTACTACATCGGTGTCTTAACAACAATGTGATCGCAATGCGTCCACCTTGATCAAAATGTAGAAGCGTTTGCTGTACAGAGAACGCTGGATTATTCTTGGCATTCTCCAAAGCTGCGACCGTTGGAATCAATCAAATCTTTGCTCAAATTTTCTCAACTTTCTTCCTTAATTTTGACTGCTGGACATTTTCGCTCCAGATTTCAAGTCTTTCTTGTCATCTTTGGCTTGATTCCATCGGCGGCGTGGTGATTTCAAAAATTGTACAAAAAATCTTGACGGAAATTTTTGATATGGGGACTGTAGGAAGCCTTCGACATCTTGGGTTTCACCAAGACCGAAAAGGAAGACGTCTACAGGATCACCGCCGCCGTCATGCACATGGGTGGTATGAAGTTCAAGCAGAAGGGTCGTGAAGAACAGGCCGAAGCTGATGGTACCGCTGTAAGTTGTTCAAAAAATTGGATTTCAGTGGACGTTTTTGTATTACAAACAAAATTTGACCAATTTACATGTTTGTTGGACAATAGGAAGGTGAGCGTATCGCCAAGCTTTTGGGTCTTCAACATGATGACTTGTACAAGAACTTCCTTAAGCCCCGTATCAAGGTCGGTAACGAATTCGTCACCAAGGGTCAGAATCTCAACCAGGTCAGTTCATTCAATCCACGTAGAATTATGTTGGTGAAAGTTGGCTTTGTTGGTTTTATGTTGGTGTCCTGGCTAACTTGATTTCTGTTTGGACGCGTAGGTTACGTACTCAGTCGGTGCCATGGCCAAGGCCATGTTCGACAGGCTCTTCAAGTTCTTGGTGAAGAAATGTAACGAGACTTTGGACACAAAACAAAAGCGAGTCCACTTCATTGGTGTCTTGGATATCGCCGGTTTCGAAATCTTCGACGTAAGCAAAAACAAACACACACATTCTGAGAACTTATAAAAACAAAAAACAAGTTCATCCACGTCACACAAATTCAATTATTGCAAAACAAAAGAGCTGAGAGTAAGCCAAAAGTTGATACTCTGTATCCTTGAGCTATTCTTTTCAGCTTTTATGAATAAGAATATATAACTGAATCCGCAGTAGCATGCAGGAATCTGTTGCCGATCAAGATGGAAAACAAAAACTTACACACACGCGACACAAAAAAAAACCGAAACCATTAACTCTGTGGCTGCCATGACTCAAGCTTAATTACACTACTTTATATGTTCCTGTTTAGTACAACGGTTTCGAACAGTTGTGTATTAACTTCACCAATGAGAAGCTCCAGCAATTCTTCAACCATCACATGTTCGTTCTTGAGCAAGAAGAGTACAAGCGTGAAGGTATTGACTGGGTCTTCATGGATTTCGGTATGGACTTGCAAGCCTGTATCGAGTTGATGGAAAAGGTAGAAAATAATTATACCAAGCGAATCTTCATCATGGATTCCATGGCAATCTAAGCAAAGGCTACAGAGGTACCAGCAACGGGACATTCTACAGATTTATTCAAACTTTCTCCATCCCAATCTTCAACCAATATTTAAAGTCTTCAGTCACCTACGTGTGTTTTTTTGCATGATGCTTCCAATCATCAGTTAACCATAAGCTTTGTCTTACACTAAAATTTACAATTTATTTACCATTTTAGCACTTTTTTGTATGGCTTATCTTACAAGGCTTTTTTGCTATCCAACTCCAAGAGTACTGGAGGTTGAAAGACGCTCATTTCGATTACGAAAAGCGTCGTCAGTATCTTTTCAACAATACTTTGTGGTTGTTGTTGTAAAGGACCAACTTTTGTGTGACCCTGTAGGATGAACGTTGATTAGAATTCCTTTTCTTTTTGTATTCTTGTTGTTGTTGTTGTTGTTGTTGTTTGTGACCCTTCCCTTTCGTTCCGTTTACAGTACAACGGATACGAACAGTTGTGTATCAATTTCACCAATGAGAAACTTCAGCAGTTTTTCAACCATCACATGTTCGTGCTTGAGCAAGAGGAGTACCGACGAGAGGAAATCGCTTGGACATTTATCGATTTTGGCATGGACTTGCAAGCATGCATCGAATTGATTGAGAAGGTATACACGACATAACTACTCAATCCCTGGACAAAATGGTGCCATATTGGTCCTTTCCAAATCGTCTGGAAAATACATGGAATGGCCATCCAGTTGTAGTTTCAATCATTGGTTGTTTTTTTTTTTTACAATTTACCCTTTGTTTAGTATTTTTGTAGTCCTCATACTTTTACTTGCTAATTGTGCAGCTCGTAATACTACGTCCGAGCGAGTATTGTTGTTGTTAGTATTCTAGCCTTTGTAATGTTGTTCGTGTTATGTTGTTCATTGCTCCAGCAGCGTTTGAGAAAGTCTGTGGAAAAAAATCAAGAAATCCTTCGAGCCTTTGCTTAGGTATGCTGTAAGTATTGGAGGGACTGATCTAATGTTGTGTCTTTCTTGAAACAGCCTATGGGTATCATGTCCATTCTTGAGGAAGAATCTATGTTCCCCAAGGCTACTGATCAGACCTTTGCTGAGAAGCTGAGGAACCAGCATTTGGGCAAGTCTGCTTGCTTCGTCAAGCCCAAGCCCCCAAAGCCAGGTCAGGTTGAGGCTCACTTTGCCATTGCTCACTACGCCGGAACCGTAAGTTGGAAAAGTTGTGGAGAAACTTTATTTGGTTGCCGTGGGAAGGTGTGTAGCTACATTTGAATGTGGAAATTTTTAGGTACCCTACAATCTTACCGGTTGGTTGGAGAAGAACAAGGATCCGTTGAACGACTCCGTGGTTGACCAGTACAAGAAGGGATCCAACCAGTTGTTGGTTGACATCTTCGCTGATCATCCTGGCCAGTCTGGTGGTGCTGATGCCGGTGGCGGCGGCAAGGGTACGTTGAGAAAGGATAGGGCTCACAGTTTACACTTCGCAATAAACACTTTCCTCAAGGATTTGTTATAACTTGAAGCGGCATTTTTTTCAGCTCTTTTTAGAAAGTCAAAAGAAATATGAATTTTCTTTATTTTTTTTTTGAATTTTATTTTCTTTTTTAATTAATTTTTCAAGTCAGACATTTTTAAAACTTGGGCTAATAATTTAGGTGGTGGTGGCAAGCGTGCTAAGGGCTCTGCCTTCCAAACTGTGTCTGCCCTTTACAGGGTAATTGAAAAATATGTGTACAAAAAGTTTGACAAAAATATCTATCTATGTAACAATTCACATGCCAAGCTTTACGATTCACATGATCAATTCTCTCATCTCTCTTGTTCTTCTTCTATACTTCTTCTGAAATTATTAATCAGCTTGCTTTTGCCAATTGACACACGCCGCTAAAGCTCCAATCCAAGCACACGCGTCTGTCCAGGACGCAGCGCAAGGATCGAAAGGGAAAATTAATAATAATATTTTGACCCGAATAATAAAGCGGAGGAATAGGGATCAAGTTTTTGAGCTGCCGCAGGATGTTGTAGATACTTGAAGGTGTCACTATGTAATCTCTGCGAGGGCCTTAACTTGTAATTTCATTTCCTTCTTGACGACGATCTGCAGGTGGTGGCCGTAAGAAGGGAGCCGGTTTCGCTACCGTCTCCTCAGCCTACAGGGTTCGTTAATCTTATTTTCGAGGGATTTTTCTTTTTCTTTTAAATTTATTTTGTGTTGTCCCCTCTTCTTCTTTGACCGAATGGAATTGTTGATGACAAAAACCTTCATCGTCATATCTGTTTAAGGTGTCCCCATATCCGACTGGACTTGAAACCTTCCGAATCATTCCTTTTAATTCGTGCAGAATACCACGTCTCTACCTTATATCTCTCTATATGTTCCATGTGTTGTTCTCCCTTGAATCGTCCAACCCGAGACGAGTTTGATTTGAGTTTCTTCTTCTGTACTTCTTCTCCTTTACACACGACACGGCAACTTGAAAACGATGTCTCTATTGAATGACACTGCAAGACAAGGCTGTCCCTGATCACACAAAGTGTCATAAAATCACTTTGTCACAGTGAGGACATGATTTGGAATGACTTGGTTCCTCTCAATACGAACGAGGCTGCTATGCTTCCTAACACAGCTTATGGTTATGACGACGAAGCTGGTTTACCCTTAATAAAAAAAATCACCACCGAGATGCTACCGGAAAGCTTCATGCTTCATTGTGTCTGTCCGCGAGTGTGCTTGTGTGTGTGCCTGTGTTGTCTCATACCCCGCATGTTGAGCCCATCCCTTAAAATTTAAAATGTTACTTAAAACCAGTTGCTAATGTCAATGCTGGGTGTTACAGGAACAATTGAACAACTTGATGACCACCTTGAAGGCTACTTCTCCTCATTTCATCCGTTGCATCATCCCCAACGAATTGAAACAGGCCGGTACGTCACCCAATAAATGACACAAAAAGGCTTGGAACTCCCTTGAGTTCTAGTACTGAAGGTTTTGTGTTGCTATGGCCTGACTTTGACTGATGACTTTGTGTTTCTTCTGCAGGTGTCATTGACTCTCACTTGGTTATGCACCAGCTGACTTGTAACGGTGTACTTGAAGGTATCCGTATTTGCCGAAAGGGATTCCCCAACAGGATGATCTACCCTGACTTCAAGCACCGGTATGTTCTAGAAATTTTTAACAGCTCGACGAGTAGTCAGTCTTGAAATGACACGACATTTGGCAAAAGTTTACAAGTGATTTGATATGAAAAATTTTAGTAGTAGTCGTTGACAATGGTAGATAAAATTTGTAGAGATATGAAGGCAGTTTGAGGTAACGAGATTTTCCCCAATCTCGTTTAAAATCCAATTATATATTTTTTGTTCAACTTACTCTTGTGGATGTTAAAGGTACTTAATCTTAGCCCCCGAAAAAATGAAAGCTGAGAAGGATGAAAAGAAAGGTGCGCAAGCCTGCTTTGATTCCGTCGAACTGGACCCCGACAAGTACCGATTGGGACACACCAAGGCATGTTGTCCTTCTCTATAGATCGCCCCGCAAAAAAAAGTTTCTATTTGTTGTCCATGATTTGCTTGTCCGTCCGTTTTTTTTATCCAAAGTTGAACCCGTCAGAGTTGAGCCTGACTTTGAGGTTATAGTATGAGTACAAGTAGTTATTTGCCTGCTCTTGTAGAAGATACCGTAAGGATTGTATGTAGTTTTCCTAGGCGAATCTATATTATTATTATTATTTAGATTGAAAAAGCAAGTAAATTACGCATGAATGACAGCGTAGATTTTTTGCTCAGTAGATAAATCAAGGAAGAGAGTGGTCTTCTTGTGGAAGGAGAAAGGTGGTGGTTGTGTGATGATGATGTTGATACCTGGAATGACTTCGGGTTCAGACTGGTTCGTATACTAGATAGGACCAGTGGATGTGATGATGCACTTTAAGACTTGCCATCAAATATCTTGGTTATTTTTTTGGTGTTGTTCAGACCCGAGATTATACTTGAAAATCTTGTCTATGTTTGTCTCTGTTACTGTCCTGCCCTTCCGCATGTTTCGGATGACCCGAAATAAAAAACACGGGAAACACTCTAAAGGTACAAGATCCTTGCCCCACAAGCTGTTTCCAAGATTGCTGACGACAAAAAGGCTGGACAGATTATCCTGGAGTCTATCAGTCTGGAAGCTGAGCAGTACCGTTTGGGAAATACAAAGGCAATAAGACACTACACCAACAAAAGTTTCTCTCTATAACTCTCCGCCTTCTCTATAATCTCTTTTAAAAATTCTTTTCAAATTTTTTCACCATAAATTTTCATTTAATTGTGTACTCAACTCAACTCACTCTTCAAAAAAAAACTGTCAGCACGCTGGAAATCTTTGCTGGAAATTTTGTCTCTCTATATCTTTCTCTATCTTTCGCTCTCACAAAAATTGCGGGATTTTAATCAGATTTCTTTTTTTTTTGCTAAACATTCCGGTTCCAAAAGCTATTTCAAAAAATCATTGTCAAAAAAAAATTCATAACATATATTTTACATAATTATCTCGTTCCTGGAAATGCGTTTGATGTCCGCGCCCTCTCCCGCATGACCCGGTCCACTTTTCAACTGTCAAGAAAATGGCCGCTGATTCTTCCAAAAAAAACTATTTGTCGCTTTGTTGTACTTGGAAATTTGTTGCTTGTTACCAATCTAGAAAAATGCGTTTTGATTTATAAGCCTGATGACTTTATTTGGATGCTATACAGCTTGAAAATTTTTGGCTTCTACAGTGCACGGTTGATTATTATTATCTCAATGCTTTTTATCTCAATGCTTTTATGTAAATGTTGGTTGCCTCTGCTTTTCTTGAAGTACTTGCGGGATATTTTTTTAACGTGTAATTAACGTGGGAAACATCAGGTATTCTTCCGTGCCGGAGTCTTGGGTCAACTTGAAGAAATCCGTGACGAGCGATTGAGCAAGATCATCACCTGGTTGCAGTCTTGCATCCGTGGGTACCTCACCCGCAAGGAATACAAGCGTCTTCAGGACCAACGGTGCGTTCAAGTTTTCTTTAAATTCTTTATTACCTCATGAATCATGATCACCTGACTGTGCCAAGGCCTCATTGGAAAATGGTGCTCTGAATGTGAAATGATTAATGAAATGTTAAAACGACCAAATTGATCCTCACAGTATCGCCTTGCAAGTGGTCCAGAGGAACTTGCGCCGTTACTTGCAACTCCGCACCTGGCCCTGGTGGAAATTGTGGCAGAAGGTCAAGCCCCTTCTCAACGTCACCCGTATCGAGGATGAGATCGCGGTATGAAATTCCTCCAATAATAATCCCAGCTTGGCAAATTAACTCGTCTTCGTAGCTCGATCTTTCCCCAACGTCTTCAATATTCAACGTTTCACTTGAGTCATGATGAATGTCGAACGAGACCAAGTAACTCCAACGGCGTTAATGACAAGATTTTCGGTGAAAAAAGACGGTGCAATGGGAGGGATGTGGAGCATGACGACTGTAATTAAGCAGGACAGGTTGAGCAGGAGTTTAAAAAAATTCAGGAGATGGATGAGTAACGACGGCGGTATGTGGCGCAAGAGGAGGTGGAGGTGATAGGCTTGGTTGCCTTTGAAGACGATTCACGTTGTTCATGAGGCGTGGAAGCTTGGGAAAATCTGTCCCTTTCATTCACTTCCACACACACACATAGACTTTTTTCCTCAATATAAATCTTCCTGTCAGACGCGGCCAGCTCTAATTTACTGAATACAAGACTTCCATTGATCATGGTGGAGCAACACACACACACACACACACCTGCTTGCTCTAATTTCTCCGATCCTTCTCATGAGATGACGCCATGATGAGTCTTATTAGAACCTTTCCATTTACATACAGACAGACTTTTCAGTATCAAATTGTATTAGACAAGCTGCCAATTTTTTTTTTCTATCATTTTGTATTAAAAGTATAAGAAGCAAGTGTGGGAAATGAAAATAATTTTTTGGTGGGATATAGAAGGAAATAAATTTCTCACGTCTGTCTCTCTCGCTCTCACTTGCTGTCGCCCTTATGTACACAGACGGAGTAAGTGGAAAGCTGGAAGGGAAAGATGGGAGCCATTAGGTAGATATGAAGGTTAAATTTAAACAGGGGGAGAGAGTGTGTGTGGGATTAATGATGAGGGTATTGCTCGATGAGGAAGGAGATGATATGAATTTTATAGCGAGAAAAAAATTAAGGGAATCTCCGTGAGGAAGATGCCGGGTGAACAGGTGTAGGCGGTGGGGCACCGATAAAATTATTTCCCAAACTCCAAATCTCTACCTCCGGCAAGGGAGTGAGCTCAGTCGTTCCTTAGGCAGTGGCACGTCTAACATCTCTGGGTCCAGGGCCTTGGACTTTTTTGTTGGTGGTTGTGCAATTATTATTATAATTATATTATAAATAATAGTTGGATTTGTGAGTGTAAATTAGGAATCAAGTGAAAGAGTTACTTGGTCCTAATTCCTTGCGGGTGGTAATTCCTTGCGGGTGGTGACACGTGTCACAGTGAGAAATATTGGGGGTGACCATATAGTTTTTTAAAAAAAGATTGGTCAAAATGGGCACAGCCGACGAGTTAATTCGCCCTGCAGGACCTCCAAGTGAGCGTTTGTGGAATGAAATGTCGGATTATAAACAGAAATTGGAAGAGAAAGCAGCCAAGGCCCAGGAAGCCTTCGAGAAGGAGGAGAAGCTGAGGAAAGAGCTTGAGGAGAAGAACGTCAAGCTGTTGACCGAGAAGAATGAGCTCCAGCAACAACTCGAGGCCGAACGAGGAACCCTTGGAGATGTCTCATCCCAGATTAACAAGATCCAAGCCCAGAAGAATGACTTGGAGTCTCAACTCAACGTAAGTTCCAGGATTTTTCACAATTTTCTTTTTTAGTATTTTTAAGCTTCTTGCAATGCTCAATTTGGGAGCTGTTCAAAAGAACCATTTTAGTCTGGAGAAAGTAGGGGATTTTATTGTGGAGAAAGCAAGGAATTTTGGTCTGGAGAAAGTAAACATAGATTGGGATGTTCATATATTGACCCAAAGTACTTTGAGGCGTTGTACCATTTGCTCGGCATTTGAAAAAGCCTTTAGAAACTCATGGTCCATAAAAAAAAACGAGCAGGAGGGAATCATAATTTAGCCCACACGTAAGTTTGGTATGCGGAAGGTTCATGTTGTAAAATGTGTAGGCCGATGAAAATATGAAGCAGCTGAGATAATTTAGAACACGGCATCTGCAGCAAATATTACTAAGAGATTTTTAAAGATGATGATTCCAGGTAGCTACCAAGCTTTTCTCAATTCGTATATACAGAAGACATGAGCCTTAAAATTAAATCTGTTGCAGAGAGTAAATTATACCAGAAAATCCTGACTCTTCACCATGTTTACGATGTGGAGAATGCATAAAAATTTGCTATTTTTAGAAAGTTGGGCTACCAGCGCAGCATAACAGACGCTTCCGCCGACGGTAAAAAAAAAATGTTTAAAAAAATTAGCAGAAAATCTTGGAATGAGGCAGTGGGTGGCCAAAATAGTATGTGAATCCACACCATTTCTCCATTACTGTCGTCGTCGTATATATATTGTTCTTGAAAAAAGCTCCCCTTAAAAAGTTACTTTGAATGTCGGTGTTAAATTCTATTTTTTTTTCTACCTCTGCATTCAGTATACAGACAGATTTAGTTGGAACAGGCGCATGTATTTTGGGTTAGTTACTTACTTATACGGAAGTGGAAAATAAACGTGAGTTTTTTAGCCATCATCATGATGTGGGGATATTTATGAAGATTTCACGTGGGTGGTTGCACTTATAAATGGGAAGCAGACGGAGGATAGAGCTCGCTTCGCACTGTAGCAGTCAATGTTTGTGAAGAAAAACAGAGATTTCTCACAAACTTTTTCATCTCCCCGACAGATAATCTTCTTCTTGAACGAGGGCATGAGTCTGCTCTGCGTGTCTTTCCACATTTTACATACAAGGATCATTTAAACTCACATTTTATGGGTAGGATTCTGATGATGATTTTAGTGGAATAGCTCAGACGGGGGTTGTATTTTTATTAGATTTTAAATTGAAATGGTTGAATGTGTGAAGGGAATAGTAAAGACTCACGACTTACTTGTAGGGTTAAAGTGGTGTAGAATTAGACCAGAAGAAAATGATGTCATGGCGGTTAATGTTGTACAGATCCATGAAATAAATGGGCCCTTATAATTTAACAGGACACCCAAGAACGCCTGACCCAAGAAGAGGAAGCCCGCAACCAATTGTTCCAACAGAAGAAGAAGCTCGAGCAAGAGCTCTCTGGCTTGAAGAAGGACTTGGAGGATCTTGAATTGAATCTGCAAAAGACAGACCAAGACAAGGCCACCAAGGACCACCAAATCCGCAACTTGAACGACGAGATCGCCCACCAGGATGAACTCATCAACAAGTTGAACAAGGAGAAGAAGCACATCCAAGAGCAAACCCAGAAGACTGCTGAAGACTTGCAGGTATGATCCATTTTAAAGTAAATTAAATCGGTAAATTTTTTGAATGACTGGACTTAATACATGTGATTTCTATATTACAGGCGGCAGAAGATAAGGTTAACCACTTGAACAAGGTTAAGGCCAAGTTGGAACAGACTTTGGATGAGTTGGAAGACTCTCTTGAGCGCGAGAAGAAGCTCCGTGGTGATATCGAGAAGGCCAAGAGGAAGGTTGAGGGAGACCTCAAGTTGACCCAAGAAGCCGTTGCCGACCTCGAACGCAACAAGAAGGAACTTGAACAGACCATCCAGCGCAAGGACAAGGAAATCTCATCCCTTACTGCCAAGCTCGAGGATGAGCAATCCTTGGTTGCCAAGCTCCAGAAGCAGATCAAGGAACTCCAGGCCCGCATTGAGGAGCTCGAAGAGGAACTCGAGGCTGAGCGTCAGGCCCGCGCCAAGGCTGAGAAGCAGCGCGCAGACCTCGCTCGCGAGCTTGAGGAACTTGGTGAGCGTCTTGAGGAGGCCGGTGGTGCCACTTCTGCTCAGATCGAGTTGAACAAGAAGCGTGAGGCCGAACTTGCCAAGCTCCGTCGTGACTTGGAAGAATCCAACATCCAACACGAGGCTGCCCTTGCCAACATCCGCAAGAAGCACAACGATGCCGTTGCCGAAATGGCCGAGCAGATCGACACCTTGAACAAGCTGAAGGCCAAGGCCGAGAAGGAGCGATCTCAGATCTCCAGTGAGCTCAACGACCTCCGTGCCGCCATGGACCATTTGTCCAACGAGAAGTCCGCCCAGGAGAAACTCAACAAGCACATCTCCCAACAACTCAACGACATCTCTGGCAAGTACGAAGAGGCCTCCCGCACTCTTGGAGACTTGGATGCTTCCAAGAAGAAGTTGGCTATTGAGAACTCCGACCTCAGCCGACAGCTTGAGGATGCCGAAAGCCAGATCTCTCAATTGAACAAGCTCAAGATCTCCTTGGCAACTCAGTTGGAGGACACCAAGCGCATGGCCGATGAGGAGGCTCGTGAGCGCGCTACCCTTTTGGGCAAATTCCGCAACGTCGAGCACGATCTTGACGGACTCCGTGAACAGCTGGATGAGGAGGCTGAGGCCAAGGCTGATCTCCAACGTCAGCTTTCCAAGGCCAACGCCGAGGCTCAGTTGTGGCGTGCCAAGTACGAGTCCGAGGGTGTTGCCCGCACTGAGGAGCTTGAGGAAGCCAAGTAAGTTCATTTCTAACATTCTTAACCATTCCAAAAGCCATAAACTCGATGTAAATTTACTAATAATTTTATTCTTCAGGCGCAAATTGCAAGCCCGACTCACTGAGGCCGAGGAGACCATCGAGTCCCTCAACCAGAAGGTCATCGCTCTGGAGAAGACCAAGCAGCGCCTGTCCACCGAATTGGAAGATATGCAACTCGAGGTTGAACGTGCCCAGACCCTTGCCAACCAGATGGAGAAGAAGCAGAAGTACTTCGACAAAATCATCAACGAATGGAAACTCAAGGTTGATGACCTCGCCGCTGAGCTCGATGCCTCCCAGAAGGAGTGCCGCAACTATTCCACCGAACTCTTCCGTCTTAAGGCTGTCTACGAAGAGAGCCAGGAGCAGCTTGAGGCTGTCCGTCGTGAGAACAAGAACTTGGCTGATGAGATCAAGGACCTCATGGACCAGATCGGAGAAGGTGGACGCAACATCCACGAAATCGAGAAGGCTCGCAAGCGTCTCGAGGCTGAGAAGGAAGAGCTCCAGGCCGCCCTCGAGGAGGCCGAGGCCGCTCTTGAACAGGAGGAGAACAAGGTTCTTCGTGGACAACTCGAACTGTCCCAAGTTCGCCAGGAAATCGACCGCCGCATCCAAGAGAAGGAGGAGGAATTCGAGAACACCCGCAAGAACCACCAACGTGCCCTCGACTCCATGCAAGCCAGCTTGGAAGCCGAAGCCAAGGGAAAGGCCGAGGCACTCCGGATGAAGAAGAAGCTCGAGTCCGACATCAACGAGCTTGAAATCGCTCTGGACCACTCCAACAAGGCCAACGCCGAGGCCCAGAAGAGCATCAAGCGCTACCAACAACAGCTCAAGGACATCCAGGCTCAGCTTGAGGAGGAACAACGTGCTCGTGATGAGACCCGAGAACAGCTCGGAATCGCCGAAAGGAGAGCCAACGCTCTGGCTAATGAACTGGAGGAATCCCGCACTCTTCTGGAGCAGGCCGATCGTGCCCGCCGCCAGGCTGAGCAGGAGTTGACCGATGCTCATGAGCAGTTGAACGAACTCGGAGCTCAGGCCGGATCCTTGGCTGCTGCCAAGAGGAAGCTCGAGTCCGAACTCCAAACTCTCCACTCCGACTTGGAGGAGATCTTGAACGAAGCCAAGAACTCCGAAGAGAAGGCTAAGAAGGCCATGGTTGATGCTGCCCGTCTTGCTGATGAGCTCCGTGCTGAACAGGAGCACGCTCAGAACCAAGAGAAACTCCGCAAGGCCCTTGAGACTCAGATCAAGGAATTGCAAGTCCGACTTGATGAGGCTGAGAACAACGCCCTCAAGGGAGGCAAGAAGGCCATTGCCAAGCTTGAAGAACGCGTTCGTGCCCTGGAGACGGAATTGGACGGAGAACAGCGACGACATGCCGATGCCCAGAAGAACTTGCGCAAGGGAGAACGCCGCATCAAGGAGCTCACCTTCCAAGCCGAGGAGGACCGCAAGAACCACGAGAGAATGCAAGACCTGGTTGACAAATTGCAGCAGAAGATCAAGACCTACAAGAGGCAGATTGAGGAAGCCGTAAGTAACGTTTAAAAAATTCAATTTTTATTTATTTGATTTATTATTAATCCAAATATTTTAATTGTGAACGAGCAGGAAGAAATCGCTGCTTTGAACTTGGCCAAATTCCGTAAAGCCCAGCAAGAGTTGGAAGAAGCTGAAGAACGAGCTGACTTGGCTGACCAAGCTTTGACCAAAGTCCGTGCCAAGGGACGTGCTGGCTCCGCCGCTAGAGCACTCAGCCCTGTGGTAAGGGATTAAGCCAAAAAACCAAGCCAGTATGTACACTTTCAATCACTCTAGTAGCAGCAGGAGTAGTCTACCCCGGTTGTTGCATTCTTCTTCTTCTTCAAACTTGTATCTTCTTCTGTATGACATTTATCCCAAAAATATCTCACTATATTCCAAATTATCAAGTACTATTGCACAGTAAGCATATATAATCACATTAGCTCTACCAAATTGCTCCCAACATCAACTTTCAGAACGCAACCGTAGTATAACATTACTGAATGACATGACTCACACACTTAAGTAGTAGTTGGAAAACAAAACAAACGTTAAATCTGAATGCTTATTTTGCTGCTTTTTTTGTCTCTCTGTTCTCGTGCCACTCTTCTATCTCGCAGTCTCAAAAGCCCAGGAAGCAGCAAGCCCTTGAATAAATTACTATAATTATTAAGAACCATCATGTAAGTATCTGCTGTTAATAATCAATGGCACGTGT
>JAQIWI010000749.1:0-23437 GCA_034698825.1 Deuterosminthurus bicinctus | reverse complement strand
GTCCGGGACCTCTGCTACGTCTAGAATAACCAGGAACAGAACCGCTATTGCCGGTGGAAAGCCGTTGATGTCCGGCGGTCGTACCTCATACCCGCCAAAGAGGGATTCGGTGACTGGAAGAGCGTCAACCGGTAGCACGAAGACGAGAAAGTCGACGAGAAGCGACACTGAAAAAAAGTACTCGTGCGATCAGTGCAGGATGATCTTTCGTCGACCAGTTTATTTGGAGGATCACAAGGCTTACATACATGAAGGTAAAAATCCTTACACCTGTCGATTCTGCGATTATCAAGACACGTGTCGATACAAAATGAATGGACATATGAAGAATTTTCATCGAATTGTTGGTGTCCTGCCGACACGAGCAGCTAATGCGAACCTCTGATTTGTATTCAATTGTTCTTGCTTAGGTGTTCATGATCTATAATGTATTAGAGTTACATCAAAACCTGAGAAACTCAAGTTAGGACATCAACTATATTCAACTTGTAAAACCCTTTCGATGGTCTGTAAGATCTACAAACTGTAATAATTGATTTTTTAGTGTTCCTTTTACTGTTTTACGCTCAGCCCTTCATTACCTTCTGCCTTCATAACCAATGCTTAGCATGTATTAACTATTCACAACTTTTGTTTAATAAAAGCTGTCGTAAAGTATTTCATTTTATTAGCCCTTGCCACCAGTTGTTTCGCTCAGTCCGTTCTAATTACAATCATACGTATTAATTTTAGTCACGCTTGGTCGCCTTGGAATGACAATTAAACAAGGTTTTAATCGCTGGTTCTTGATGAGTCATTGCACAAATGCTACATAAACCTATAAGGTGTCCACCAGCAAACGTGTAGTTTCATGAAACTAACCAGTTTAAATGAGATGGCGTCCAAGCCGTGGCCGAAGCACGTACGGAGGTCCGACGAGCGAAAGTTTCCATGAGCCACAGACAAAAGCACTGGCGAAGCCAGTCTATCGCCAGGTTCCGTGCTGGACGTTTACATCTCTCAGAGGACAGATAGATGTATCGTTCTGATTGAATTCTGCCAGCGTTGAATTGTTGGGAAAATCATTCAGCTAATGTGTGATCCAAAAAAGATGGTGAAAGCCATGCCGATACAATTGCCAGTTTTTTGGTGCCAAGAATGCCAGGCTTTTTTCTGTGGACAGGACAGTTTGGACAAGCACAATAAAATGTGTCATAAGGGCGATTTAGAAGAAGAATCGTCGGAGGGTCATTGTGGAACTTGGTAAGAAGCAAAATTGTAAAAATGAAAAATATAAAGAGGGTTGAAATGAAAGCATATGATGAAGCTTCAATAATGCATCATCCTCTTGTCTTTTGTCAGTTCGAGCAAGACAGAGGGGAAGAAGAGTCAAGTTGAGCAGGATAGTAATGCAACGGCTTCCAGGCTCGTCAATGATGGATTGCCGGTGCGGTCGGAGCAAGTTACGGAGACATTGGACAGAAATTATGGAATTCCAACGAATTCGAAGGTGGCTGAGGAATCTGGGTCGAGTCGTGGACCGGTCTTAGCTGACCCGTCGAATGAGACAGTTGAGCCATGTGGAAGGTGATTGAGCCCTGTTAAAATATTGGCGTAGCACAAAGTGTAACTGACTGCATCCTTTATATAAACCTATTCTAATACGTAATGTTTGTATAGTTTTGTCTTGGGAAAGGAAATATTTACTCAAGCAGTCTTGTCGAACACTTTGGAGATTGGGAACGAAGGAGGTACTACCAGTAGCTCACGAACTGACCTATCTCAAGTTACTGTCAAGGTGGAATCGGCAGTGGAAGAATGCTTGCCAGGAACGACCGATGTACACGACGAAGACGTAGTTAAGGTTGAGATCATCTTCTATGACTGTAAACTTTGTGACCAGGAGTTCAGACGGTTACAGGATCTGAGAGGTCACTTGGAAAAAGCACACAGGGTCGAACCAGCGCCGGCTTCGGCAATGATCATGGAACTTCACAAGTCTGAAATGGACAGTGATGATGATGGGCCTCCTTTGGTGATATACATTGACGTAGAAGACTTGGACCAAGAAGTTGGGGCAGTAGATGTGAATCGTCTTCTTGATTGCGTAGTCAGCAAACGGTTAGTATGGCATGGCGATATGTAACTGGATGGCTTTCAAAGCTTATTTTGTCTCATTATTAATATTTTGTATGCAAGGATTGAACGCATTGAACATAAGCCAAACACGGATTGGAGTCCAATGAAGTTGATCGGAAAAGTCGAAGCAGGTCTCCTTCTGTTGAAATTCTGGGATTTTATCAACCGGCCAAAGCAGATGGGATAAACCAAGGCAGTACATCTCAGATTGACAGTACTCTTTGCAAATCACGTCTGCAAAAATTTAGCAATGAAACGGGATCGCCGAATGTGGAAGAAATGGATGTGGAAGCTAGTGGGATCAATGATCAAGGGAGGTCTTCGGCAGTGAGTAGTTCGAATAGGTTGGTTGATTAAATCCCTTTACTTCAAATAACATTACTTTACTTGATGGTAACACAAATGGGCTGAATATTTACGCAGGATGCAACCACCAGCTGATGGAATCGTCAGGTGCAAATGGTGAACTAAATCATTTCCTAAGAATTGTCATCTTTCAGACCATATTCGTCGCCACCATCCGGATCAAACAATAGTCCAATGTACTCAGTACTCAGTGTAAATTCAAGACGGCAGAAAGTCTTATGGGGGAACACATCTCAAATCGCCATGGAATCAAGCAAGTTCAACGGGCGATGGTATCTACATCGACAGCTTTCTTGATTTCACAACCTCAGGCTCTCCCAAGTAGACGTGGGATTTCGTTACCACATAATAATGTAGCTGGTGGTGGTGGAGTGCTTTACAAAGAGCAGGATCTGAACCATGTTTCGAAATCAGTGGCTGGAAGAGCTTCAGCCGGTGGGACACAAGAGAATTTCGTCGAGAAGCAATAAAAAGCACCAATGTGATGAGTGTCCGGAAGCCTTTTATAGACCTTGTAATTTGGAAGATCACAAGGTTATGCACAGAGGTGAAGGTCCTTACGTCTGTCCAGGATGCGGTTGTCGTGTCGATACAGCATGAAAAAGCATATGAAGAGAGCTCATCGAATTGTTGGTGTCCCGGCTACTAGAGCAGCTATGTACCCCTCTCACTTGTAATCCACTTGCGTAGGCTTTCATGATCCTTAATGTCATATGATTACACAACAGTCTGTCAAACTCAAGTTGGGACATTCGTGCTCAATGATATTCAACTTGTACAATCCTTCCGATTTTCTGTAAAGCCTGCTAATTGTAATTGGCTTGTCAAACTCATTTTTTTTTATGTTTGGCTCTTCTTTATATTGTAGCTTCCTGCCAGTGCTCAACATGTTTTAATTACTCACAGCTGCAGCTTGTTAAATAAAAATAATAACATGAAAATATTTGATTTTTATGTTTAAAATTTAATGCCCCTGATACGAATGCAACATTTAACTCAACTCTAATCGCCTTCCTGTTAAAAGGGCCAGTTGGGTAAAAAATAAATAAATATCCAGTGACATGGAATGTAATCATCACAAAGCCATCACCGTGTATAATAATTGCAATTGGATTTTGCATACACATTATAAAGCCTGATCATTCCTGTAGTGTCATGGCGTGCCGTATGCTTCAAAATTTAAATACAAGTTAATTTTTTTATGACGACCGAGCCGCGGTCACATATCGAGATCCCACGAGGAAATGTTTCAGTGAGCCACACACAAGGGATCCCACCACGCCAGTCTATCGTCAGGATCTGTAGTGGACATTAGTAAGGAAATTGGGAGTGCATTATTCTGAAATTTTTGAATTGTTAGGAAAGCAATCTAATCATGTGTGATCATGTCATGCGTCCAAGATAGAGTCCCAGATAGCGTCCAAGTCGAGGTAATGGAGGTCCGACGATCAAGCGTTTCAATGAGCCCCAGACAAGAAAACTGCTGACCGCAGTCTATATCATCAATCATCAGGTATGATGATTGATGACGTTCACAGCTCAAAGTCAATTGAAACTGACTCATTCCTGGCACCACAGCAGATAATCTCTCGTAAATGGATTTTCTCAGAAGTCCGTACAAACGTTCCCAAAGGATGACGAGTCTAGAACCAGACAAATTCTTTGTCATTGAAACGTTATAATAAACTACAGCCGGACTTAGAAACAGCATTGACAAATGCACCATCGTAACTGTGATAGGGTCATAACTATTTTTATCCATTTTATCTATTTAAAGATAACAATAGCAAATATTATACAAAAATAATAGACCCTCGCGTTATTGGCGAACAGCCCCACCCAGTTGCCTTTTCTATGCTTCGTTTCAAACCTTATACGGTGCATTTTTCAGTACTGTTTCAAGGTCTGAACCATTCGGATGAAACTCTGCCAGTTTAATTATTCTTTAGAAAAGTTCTCGAGTTTTTTGTGGACTGTGGAAGAAAGATGTCGAAAGCCACATCGCCATTATTGTTTTTGTGTCAAGAATGTCAGGCCTTCTTCTGTGCACAAGAGTACCTGGACAAGCACAATGAAATGTGTCATAAGGGCCACCAAGCGGAAGAATTGTCGGAGGGTCAATCTGGAACTTGGTAAGCAACATTGTGGAGCAGCGAGAGTACGTACAGATGAAAGCAGGATGAAGCTTTCAATTTGTAGCTGTGACAATTGTTGTGTAATAATGCCATAATACATCGGCATTGGCTGCATAACCTATTTAATAATGTTTGTTACTATCATAGTTTTTTCGTGGGAAAGAGAAGCTCAACTCAAGCTGTTTTGCCGATCGACAATGGAAACAAATGCGGTGCTACCAGAAGCTCACGAACGCACGTATCTCAGGTTACTGTTCAAATGAAATCGACAGTGGAAGGAGTTTTGCCAGGAACGGCTGGGAATGCCACAGACCTGGCGGAGAAAGTCTTCAATTGCAAACTTTGTGGCCAGGCGTTCACGCGGTCACAGGATCTGGGAGTTCACCTTGTAAGCAAACACAAGGTCGACCTGGACCGGGCTTCAGCAATGGTCATGGAGTCTGAAGCCGACAATAATGGGTCTCCTTCGGTGAAAACCAATGGCGATTCATCGCTGAATGTGGAAGCTCATGTGAACGTTGATCAAGGGACATCTTCGGCAGGGAGAAGCTCGAATAGGTTAGTTCATTAAGTCCCTTTAGTTGACACTAAAATTACTTTACTTGATGGTAACATAAATGGACTGTATTTTTATCCAGTATGCAACCACCCACTGATGGAATCGTCAGGTGCAAATGGTGCACTAAATCATTTTCCCTGAATTGTCATCTTACAGACCATATTCGTCGCAACCATCCAAATCAAAAAATAGTCAAATGCACTGAGTGTAAATTTAAGACGGCTAAAAGTCTAATGAGGGAACACATGTCAAACCGCCATGGAATCACGCAAGATCAAAGGGCGGCGGCATCTACGTCCAAAGCTGTCTTGACTCTACAACTCTCCGGCGTTCGTACGTCATATCCGCCAAAGAATGATTTGGTGACTAGAAGAGCTTCAACCGGTAGTACGAAGAAGAGAATTTCGGGGAGAAACGACAATGAAAAAAAGCACCAGTGCGATAAATGCCCGCAGACTTTTACTAGACCATCTTATTTGGAGGATCACAAGGCTGTGCTGCACAGAGGTGAGAGTCCTTACATCTGTCCATTCTGCGATCATCAAGACACGTGTCGATACAAAATGAATGGACATATGAAGAATATTCATCGAATTGATTGGGTCCAGCCTACACTAGCAGCTAATGGAAACCTCTGATTTGTGATCAGTTTGTGTTGTAATTCATGATCCTTAATGTCGTAGGGTTACATTATAACAATCTGTCAAACTCAAGTTAGGGCATTCGTGCTCAATTATGTTCAATTTGTTAAACCCCTTCGATCGTCTGTAAAGCCTAACTGTAATTGGTTTGTCAAACTCACTTTTTTTTACGTTTAGCCCTTGATTACATTCTATGGTAGCCTCGAGTCAGTGCTCAACATCCATTTACTACTCACAGCTGTTAAATAAAAATAATAGCATGAATGTTCTGGAAAATATCTATGTCAAAAGTTTAATACCACTGAAGCGGATCCATTGGAACATCGCACATATTGCACTCCATTGAACATTGGATGACGCTCCACGTCCACACGCTTTGTTTTATGAGCTACTCAGCCGACAACATTCGGTTTTAATGGGGACACTGGTAAATTGTCCCTGCAGGTTATTTGAACGACCACCTATCCTATCCCATCTCCGTCAGATCTCTATGTGTCGTAAAGCATTTTATTTTATTGGCCTTTGCCACCAGTTGTTTTGCTCAGTCAGTTCTAATAATTACACAATCATACATGTACTAATTTTAGCCACGCTTGGTCTCCTTGGAATTACAATTAAACAAGATTTTAATCGCCGTTTGTCGGTGAGTCATCGCACAAGTGTTCCATAAGGGAGCATGTACAAAACAAAGATTTATCTGAGGGGCAAGCCAAGCTTTAATGATGCATACTATAATTATCTTGTTACCTATCGGCATTCAAACCTTGCGGATCAATTTCAATCGTAAACAAAACACTATAGCAGTGACGAGTC
The DNA here is from genome assembly GCA_034698825.1 of Deuterosminthurus bicinctus. Lineage (NCBI taxonomy): Eukaryota > Metazoa > Arthropoda > Collembola > Symphypleona > Bourletiellidae > Deuterosminthurus > Deuterosminthurus bicinctus. The sequence continues at coordinate 16,805 of JAQIWI010000749.1, read as the reverse complement.
AGAAAATAAGATTGTGTCCACAGATGCGCTTTACGTAAATAATTTACTAGAGTGTGTTTCACGTTCAGCATCTCATCAGCCTGCCGGCTTGTAGACGTGTACCACTATGTCAAGCTGGCACAAATCGCACAAAGAATTCATTACTTTATACACTTGAGATCAACACACACACTGAACGCTCAAGCTAATTCTCTTTCTCTTCGCTGTCGTGTGCTTTTGAATCTTCTTCCCTCGTATGGTAAGTAAACATCACATAATTGCCATCAGAATGAAGGTAGACTGTTTTCCAAGCAGCCGAGTTCTCCTGGGATACGTCTGCACCTAGTGATCGCCATTGATAAGAGCAGATTTTCTGATCTCTATAGAGATGGAAAAGCAATTGAATCACATCCTTGCATCATCAAGGGAACACCAGTGAATTCTATTAGTCTGAAGTTTTATTTCCTGCGTAGCAAATTACCCATACAGAGTGCTACTAAAATCAAAAATTTTATCTCACCTTGATCCCGGCAGCGTGAGAAACAAACGCATGGCGTAAGCTGTCATCGTTCTAACATTTTCATCATGTTCATTGGGTGGAGGAAAGGGAAGGTGAGTTGCTGGAAGCAGTTGGAAAGCAACTTTCTTCCGAGTCAGTACTCATGGTCATGGTAACCTGCAGTGGGGAAAGAGCTAGAGTGGGAGCATCCTGGGAACGGTGAAAGTCAGCCTGCCAGCTGTATTATGAAACCTTTGCCCAAGTCATTAGCAATGTCTTGGTTTCAGTTCGCCACGTGCTCGAAGATTTTCCATCTTAGAATTCAGTTGGCAATGCATCTTAAAAAGAGCCACAGTGAGATAGGTCTTGTGAACAGTATTGTAGAATCAGCAGAGAATGAGAGGGATCGGTAAGTAAGCGTTTATTTATAATTATAAGGAAGAATGTCAATATTTACACAAATTCATAAAGAACCATCTTAGTAATGAAATAATTGTGAAACGCTAAATGAATTTTTTCCCATAGAGCCAATACCAGCGACAGAGACGAAGGGGAGAAAGTTAAACCAAGGGAAAAGATAGAAGCTTATTGCCAGGCTGGAAGTGCATTCATGTGCCCATTTGATTGCAACGAACAGTTCACAGACTTGCAAATGTGGTATCCTCATTCTTTGAAGGCACACAAAAGCGAAATTAGTCAGCCAAGACAAACTTTCTCAAGCAACCATTCTCGTCAGCTTTCATCACAGCAAACAATCAAGACTCCAAGTAGAGAGATTCCAGTATATGACATCTCTTCGTCAGAGGACGAAAGCACATTGCCAGCAAATGCTAACAGGCAAGATACCTTTTTAATTAGATTAATAAAAATAAACTACTCATTTCCCTTTTGAAATTTACGAACGGAAGTAGAAAAGGAAGTGGTTGTCACAAGCTTTGAAAGTTTAGGAAACAGCAACAAGAGCACAGTGAACTTAGTCCGACAGCGCCAGTCTCAAGCTACTTTTCCATCTCAATCCAATAACATAAAAATCTCGAGGCCGTTTATCAAGAGAACGATAAAAGACAAAATGTTCGTATCAAATGGCTTACGACAGGGCGTGATCCTACGCCGAAAAAGGAGACCTCGCCGGTGTCCATATTGCTCCCGAAAATTCCTTCTAAGCGTAGACAATTATCGACACATTAAAGCAGTTCATGGAAAACTTCTAGCTCGAACTGAGATTGTTTTGAATTGGCATGAGTCAAAAAAGTGTTTGATCGACACGACAGAAATGGCAGTGGTTTCAGTCTCAAGTCAGCCCTCTTCTCCGCCGAATGACCTAAGGCCTCATGTCAGTTCAGACTCGGCATACTCTATTCAGGGTTACAAGTGCAAATTTTGTTTGACAACCTTCCGAAGATTGGCCGCCTTGAAGAGTCATTTCAGAGTGAGTCACGAATTCATTCGCCCCTTCATCCCGTCCTTTGTTTTGAAACATCAGCAAAGTGAGCAGCTTTCATTGTCGTCAAGATGCCTCAATGAAGGAAAAATATTCCTGGCAGTTGATAACAAGATGCAAAATTCCGTTGCGTCAGTCATGCATTCCGGTACAGGGAATAATTCGTGAGTAGTTAATTTTGTTGGTTTATTTAATATTAGAGTCAGTACACAACTTTGACCATTGTTGTAACTTAATTGTAACATAGGAGCGACTCACAAGAGGTGAAATCCAAGACAAATGGAAGTCAATCCAGCGTGTTATTATTAAGGGAAGCAAATAAGACGAGAACTGGATCCAAGTCCGTTGAAATCAACAACCATCCACGATTGCAATTGAAAGCACCGAAGAGGAAACTCAAATATAAATGTCCAAGTTGTCCAAAGCTCTACAGCAGACGTGCTTTACGGGATGATCACTTGACCGTACACTCAGGACAGAAGCGCTACAAATGCCCTCTGTGTGGCAGTCGCATCCGTTACCGTTACCATTTTACGCATCACATGAAGAAATTACATGGCCACAATTTGTGTTATAAGGGCCAGTGGGGTCAAAAATAAATTAAAGAAAATTTAGTAACAAGGAGGAATGTACGAATTTAATGTACATGGCTGTAGGCATAGTCCGCACAAGATTAAATTTTCATACAGATACAAAATAAGCATGTTATATTTCTACTGTGCCATGGTCAGGGAACTTAAAAATTTATCTTCGGCAGGGAGAAGTTCGAATATTTTGGTTGATTAAATCCCTTAATTCGATACAAAAGTTACGTTACTTGATGCTAACATAAATGGACTGAATTTTTATCCAGGATGCGACCATCAGCTGATGAAATCTTCCGGTGTAAATGGTGCAAACAATCATATCCCAAGAATTGCTATCTTACAGACCATATTCGTCGCCACCATCCGGAACAAAAAATAGTCCATAATGCTCTGAGTGTAACTTTAAGACGGCTAAAAGTCTAATGAGGAAACACTTCTTAAGAAGCCATTGAATCACCCAAGATCAGAGGGCTGTGGCATCATGTCTAAAGCTCTCTACAACTAACAACCAACCGGTAGTGAATTTAGACGAGAAGCGACAATCAAAAAAAGCACCAGTGCGATGAATGCCCGAAGACTTTTAGTAGACCATCTTATTCGGAGGATCCCAAGGCTATGCAGAAGGTGAAAGTCCTTACACCTGTCCATTCTGCGATCATCAAGACGCTTTTGTAGATACTAAATGAATGAAAATTAGAAGAATGTTCATCCAATTGATGGTGTCCAGCCTATGCGAGCAGTTAATGTTAAACCTCTGACTTGTGATCAATTTTCGTAGTGGCGTTTGATGTTTTTGATGTCATGGGAAAATATTATTTAGGACATTCGTGCTCAATTATATTCAATTTGTAAAATCCCTTCGTTCGTGTGCATAGCCCAACAAACTGTAAATGATTTTTCAAAGTTTCTTTTGTTTTTTTCACGTTCAGCCCTTCATTACATACCTCCTGTAGCAGCCTTCATAAAAAATGCTCAGTATGTATCAACTACTGACAACTGTTAAATAAAAGCAATGCAACATAAACTAGGCTAGTCATATTACTTCAACTTATAAATGATGTAGCGTCCAAGCCGAGGTTGAGGTATGGAGGTCGAACGTTTCAATGTACCGCAGGCAAAGAACATGACGACGCCAAGTCGATCGTCAGGTAAACGATTACATTTCAAAGGTAACTGAAACTGAGAAGACGCCATTCCGATCAAACCCTTGCCAGTTGAGTTGTTAGAAAAGTATTCGAGTTATTTGTGGACTGTAGAAGAATGGAACCCATTCCAATACAATTATTTCTGTGTCCAAAATGCCACCAGCCTGTACTCTTTGGACAGAACAGCTGGAAGAAGCACATCGAAATGTGCAACAAAGGACACCAAGATGACGAATTAGAGGAAGATTCGTCGGAGGGTCGAGCTGGAACTTGGTAAGACTCAAAATTTTTGAACTAGAGAGAGAACAGATGAAATCAGGATGCAGGTTGAAGCTTGTTGAGCAGGATAAAAATGAAACGGTTTCCGTTTACAGGGCGGTCAATGATGGATCGCCAGTGCGGTCCGAGCAATTTAACGAGACATTGGGTGGAAATTTTGGAATTCGGAAGGGTTTGAAGGCGACTTTGGAATCTGGGCCGAGCCGTGGACAGGTCTTAGCTCGTATAGATGACGGTCCATTGAACGTGAAAGCTGGGACATCTGGAAGGTGATTGTTTGAGTCCTGTAATATTGACGTACAATATTGTCATTGGCTGCATGTAATCCATTCAATAATGTTTGTTACTTTCACTAGTTTTGTCATGGGAAGATCAACTCAAGGTGTCTTGCCGAACAATTTGGAGATTGCAAACAAAGGAGGTGCTACCAGTAGCTCACGAATGGACCCACCTCAAGTCACAGCAAATGTGGAATTGACAGTGGAAGGCGTTTTTCCAGAAGTGACTGCGAATCCCACAGGCCTAAAAAACCACTACGACTGCGAACTTTGTGACCAGACGTTCAGGCAGTTACAACTTCTGAGAGGTCATCTTGTAAGCGAACACAAGGTCGGTCCGGCGCAGGTTTCAGCCTTTGTCATGAAGTTTGAAGCCGACAATGATGAGGACATGGACCCAGGAGTTGGGGCAGTAAATGTGGATCATTATCCTGATTATGTAGCCGGCGAACGGTATGGCATGACGATTGGTAACTCAATGGTTTTCGCAGCTTATTTTCACTAATCAATACTGTTTTTTCTGCAAGGAATGAACGCATCGGACAAAAGCGAAACACTGTCTACAATGATTTTGATGAGAAACGTCGAAGGAATTCTCGTGCAGTTGAGATTCTGGAGCAACGGGCCAGTCCTGAAGGGAGAAACGGTCCTCCTGGCGAATCACACCTGCGAACCTTTAGAAACGAAACGGGATCGCCGAATGTGGAAGCTCATGTGATCAGTGATCAAGGAAGATCTTGGGCAGTGAGAAGTTCGAATAGGTTGGTTGATTAAGTCCCTTTACTTTGGTGATAAAATAAATGGACTTAATTTTTGTGCAGGATGCAACCACCATCTGATGCAGCAGCCAGCTTCAAATGTATTTGCAATGAAGCGTTTGTCCGGAATGCCGATCGCACAGATCATATCCGTCGCCACCATCCGAACCTCAATATAGTCAAATGCACTCAGTGTAAATTGAAGACGGCAGAAAGATTTATGGAGGAACACATCTCAAGAAGCCATGGAATCATGCAAGGTCAGAGGACGGTGGCATCTACGTCGAGAGCTCTCTTGACTCCACAACCTAAGCCTGTTCCAAGTAGACACGGGATTTCGGTTTGGAATTATAACGCGGGTAGTGCAGGTGAAACTTGGTATAGTACTACCAGGAACAGGAGCTCTAATGCGGATGAAAAGCCGTTGATGTCCTGCGTTCCTACCTCATACCCGCCAAAGACTGATTTGGTAACTGGAAGAGCTTCAACTGGTAGTACGAAGTCGACGAGAAGCGACACTGAAAAAAAGTACCCGTGCGATCAGTGCCGGATGATCTTTCGTAGGCCATCGTATTTGGAGGATCACAAGGCCACTGCACACGAAGATGGAAGTTACTTACATCTGTCCATGTCCAAACTGCGGTTATTAAGAGACGTGTAGATACAAAATGTATGCACATATGAAAAATGTTCATGGAGTTGTTGGTGTCCCTGCTACGCGAGCAGCTAATGTGAGCCCCTGATTTGTAATCAATTTCCCTTGCGTAGGCATTCATGATCGTTAATGTAGTAGGGTTAAATTAAAACCTGAGAATCTCAAGTTAGGACATCAACTTGTAAAACCCTTTGGATCGTCTAAAGCCTACAAACTGTAATAATTGATTTTTCAGTGTTCCTTTTGTTGTCTGTCGCTCAGCCCTTCATTACCTCCTACAGCAGCCTCAATAGCCAATGCTCATCATGTATCAACTACTCAAAACAGTTTAATAAAATGGGTTTGTCAAGTATTTAATTTTATTAGCCCTTGCCACCATAGTTGCTTTGCCCACTCACGTCTAGTAATCAGGCTTCTTATTCTAGTCACGCTTGGTCTCTTTGGAATGACAATTTTAATCGCCGGTTCTTTGTTTTCATTCCTGTGTGTCATGCCATGTAGTATGCTTCAACTTTTAAATGCGATAACGACTCAGCCGGGGGCGACGTATCGAGATCAAACGAGGAAACGTTTCAATGAGCCACACACCACCACGCCAGTCTGTCATCAGGATCTGTAGTGGACATTATTAAGGGAATTGGGAGTGCATTATTCTGTAATTTGTCAGGAAAGTAACCTAGTCATGTGTGATCATGTCATGTCGTGCTTCAACTTTAAATGAGATAGCGTCCAAGTCAAGGTATGCCGGTCCGAAGATCAAGCGTTTCAATGAGCCCTAGATAGAAAACCTGCTGACGGCAGTCTATCATGAATCATAAGGTAAAGGGCTTGTGGTGGACGATGACGATGTCAGCTCAAAGGCAATTGAAACTGGCTCATTGGCACCGCAGCAGATAATCTCTCGCAAATGCATATTCTCAGAAGTCCCCACAAATATTCCCAAAGGATGCAAGTTGTGGAATTAAGGCGGGTTTGAAGATGGCTGTGGAATGTAGGCCGAATCAAGGACGGGTCTCAGGTCATAGGGATGACTGGCCACTGAATGAGAAAGCTGGGACATCTGGAAGGTGAAAGTTTGAGTCCTGTTAAAGTATTGGCGTGTTAGAAAGTGCCGTTGGCTGCATATAAAGCATATAAAACAATTGTTTAGTTTTGTCGCGGGGAACGGAAAATCAACTCAAGCAGTCTTGCTCACCAATTTTGAGAGTGGAAACAAAGGAGGTGCTACCAGTAGCTCACGAACGCACCTACCTCAGGGTAGTACTGTTCAGAAGAAATCGACAATGGAAGGAGTTTTGCCGGGAACGGCTGCGAATGCCACAGTCCTGGTGGAGGAAACATACTACTTCCGTTGCAAACTTTGTGACCAGGAGCTCAAGCGTTTCCACGATCTGCGAGACCATCTTGAAAGCACACACAAGGTCGACCCGGTGCAGGCTTCAGCAATAGTCATGGAACTTCAGAATTCTGAAACCGACAATAACGAGGATGGATCTCTTTCGGTGACATACAATGGGGATTCATCGCAGAAAGTTGAATCAATGGATGTGGAAGCTCAGGCGATCAATGATCAAGAGAGATCTTCGGCAGGGAGAAGTTCGAATAGTTTAGTTGATTGAAACTCTTTACTTGATACTAAAATTACTTTACTTGATGGTAGAACAAATGGACTGAATTTTTATGCAGCATGCAACCACCAGCTGATGGAATCGTCAGTTGTAAGTGGTGAAAAAAGTCATTTGCCCAAAATCTTCATCTTACAGGCCATAACCGTCGCGACCATCCGAATCAAAAAATATACAAATGCGCTTTGTGTAGATTTAAGACGGCTAGAAGTCTTACGAAAGAACACACTTCAAGAAGTCAAGGAATCACGCAAGATCAAAGGACGGTGGCATCTACGTCGCGACGGAGAGTGGCCTACTTATACGCGTCGGTACTTATTAAGGCGTGTATAGGCTCTAAAGGCTAGGATATCATGCCAGAGTCTCTTATTTAATTTGGACGATCAAGGTGTATGCGAGGCGGGGGCGCGTTGCGAACAAAATAAAAAGTCAATGCGATTTTAATGAGTACTAAATATGAGATGTAGACAAGACGGATCGTCGGAAGGACTAAAGAGTTCGAACAGCCTCCAGGGCCGAGAGCAACTAGCAGATAGTAATTTAGATTAGGAGGCAGTAGTTCTCAGTAGCTAAGTAAAGTGAGGGGAGTACTGATAGGACCAGAGGTCACATTATAATCAAGGTGTATAGCTAGGGAACATTACATAACCATTGAAGGGAACACGGCGTGTCACACTCTCTCGACTCCAGAACTTCAGGCTGTTCCGAGTACACGTCGGATTTCCCTGTCCCATAATAATGCAGCTGGTGGTGGTGATGTCGCTCTTTACGGGGCCTCTTCGTCACCTACGCTACTCCGTAGTAAAAAGGAACAGACCAACTACTGCGGGTGGAAAGCTGTTGTTGTCCGGCGCGGCGTTCATAACTCATACTACCCGAAGAGGGGTTTTGTGACTGGAAGAGCTTCAACCGGCAGTACCAATACCAGAATTAAGCGGCGATGAAAAAAATTACACATACGATCAGTGCACGCAGACCTTTCGTAGACCATGTAATTTCTTATAATGTATATTCAATTTGTTAAACCCCTTCTAATCGTCTCTAAAGTCTACTAATTGTAATTGGCTTGTCAGACCAAAGATGGAAAAGTGATTGAATCACATCCTTACATCACCAAGGGAACATCAGTCAAAATAATCTCTCTTTACTACGATTCTATCGCAATTTAATAAACTTTAAATGTCCAAGGTAGTTGAACCGCCTTCCTGTTAAGATGGCAAGTTGGATCAAAAATAAATAAAAGAAAATTCAGTGACGAGGAGGAATGTATGATTTTTATTTATGTGTATGATCGTGTGCATAGTAGATACCTTCAACAATAGGTTTTCATACAGCTTAAAAATGAGCATTTTAATTCTTACTGCCATGTCATGTCACGTCGTGCTTCAACTTTAAATGAGATAGCGTCCAAGTCGAGTTATGGGGGGTCCGACGATTAAGTATTGCAGTGAGCTCCAGACAAAAAAACTGCTGACGGCAGTCTATCATCAGGTGACGGGCCTGTGTTGGACATTCACGATAACATTTCAAATGTAACTAAAAATGACTCACTCATCTGTACTGGTACCACAGGACTCAAAAGTCCCATGAAACATTCCCAAAGGATGACGAGTCTAGAACCCGACAAATTCTTCGTAATTGAATCTTTATAATGACGTACAGACAGACTTAGAAACAGCTTTGAAAAATGCTCCACCGTATCTTTGAGAGGGTTATAACCCTCGCGTTGTTTGCGAACAGCCCCAGTCGCCAATTTCCTTTTCTATGCTTCGTTTCAAAACTTACACAGTGCATTTTTCAGTGCTGTTTCAACGCTGGACCATTCTGATCAAACTCTAGCTGCCACTTTAATCGCTAGGAAAGTTTTCGAGTTTTTTGTGGACTGTGGAAGAAAGATGGAGAAAGTCTTGAAATGCAAACTTTGTGGCCAGGCCTTCACGCGGTCACAGGATCTGGGAGGTCACCTTGTACGCAAACACAAGGCTACCATGGGCCGGGCTTCAGCATTGGTCAGGGAACTTAAAAAGTCATCTTCGGCAGGGAGAAGTTCGAATAGGTTGATTGATTAAATCCCTTAATTTGATTCAAACGTTACGTTATTTGATGGAAACACAAATGGACTGAATTTTTATCCAGGATGCGACCATTAGCTGATGAAATCTTCCGGTGCAAATGGTGCAAACAATCATATCCCCAGAATTGCTATCTTAGAGACCATATTCGTCGCCACCATCCGGAACAAAAAATAGTCCAATGCTCTGAGTGTAACTTTAAGACGGCTAAAAGTCTAATGAGGAAACACTTCTTAAGAAACCATTGAATCACGCAAGATCACAGGGCTGTGGCATCGCGGCTAAAGCTGTCTTGACTCTACAACTCACAACCGGTAGTAAATAGAAGAGAATTTAGACGACAAGCGACAATCAAAAAAATCTTCCCAAATCAAGCGGCAATGCCGGATCAAAAGACCAAAGTGGCCTTGTTATCCACATATTTTTTTCGTGTACAGCTTGAAGATCATGGGAATAGATGCAGGACATAGTAGACTCCCCTGTACTGAGGTAAACAAGTGAAAAAATTTATTGAAGTTCATCTCGCCGGATCGGAAGCTTTAAGTTTTCCACGTGAGTACTCAATAATGAAGTCTTCCATGCCCTGCACTTACCCCAACGATCCCTGACGAGACTCACGCAGTCAGTTCTCAATCTCGCACGAAGAAAATTTGATCAGTTATTGTGTTGACAACAAACACTGAGCAAGCTGCACATTTCTCACCTGCAGCAATGTTGTGTTGCGCAGGTGAGTAAGTGAAAGTGTACAGCTTGAAAATGGCAAGTGGCTGTGGTGAAAGCAACATGTGCAATGCCCCATTGCGACTGCCGTTATCGTAATGAACTTGTAAGGGAAGTTCATAGTATGCATAGGCTTTTCGCATGGAAACATGGGTCTTTTGTCAGCTGGTTCAATACAGATGGAATCTTCTCCCTTGGCCTTCCCTTGCTGGCGACTCCGGAGCATGCAACGGCTTACGTGATTTCAATTTGAGTGTCAGCAAATTAGCATTTTAAAGTAACATTTTTACGCAGTCATGCATATTTGGCTTTAAAATTGAAGAGGCTAAAGCCAGAGGCGTTTGGACGAATGCTTTTATTATCATTGTGATAGATATATGTACGTGCGAGTCGACTGCACAAACCCTTTGCAGACGGGTCCGAAGTCCTTGCTCACACAACTCACGATAACATGACGTGAGGTTCCACACACAGCTTGTATCTGTGGCTCGGTTTCTCGTGGAAGCACACTGCTTAAACACAGCTCTGCATATTTTCTTCTACAGTACGTACGTACGCTGCTTACTCTGACTCACTCACAGTCAGTTGAATCCCCAACTATTTCTGTCATATCTAGTGCCCAAGAATTGTTTAGCTATTTCAGGGAAGAGCAATGTATTTCCATTCGGGTAGTTAAACCTACTATAAAAGTAACTTCTCTATCAGCTTCAACATGGCTCCCTTAGACAAATTCACAGTGAATTATGAATTCCATTTGTTATGTTTTGTCATGTCTAAGGTTTTAAATGTCAACGAGAGCCTTTATCAGAGAGGCATCCTTATGGAGGGTTCTGAGTTTTGCGTGGATTATTTATAGGACCCTCTGAAGGTTCCGAGGCCCTCCGAGATTTAGTGAGCTCTCATTCTAGATCTACATCGGACTTCCGTGGTAGACTGAGGGATTGAAGGATTGTACTGCTCCTAATTTGATGGAAACACAAAGGGCAACTGTATGAATTAATCTCCATGTATGAAAAATCAAAGGATCTGTAATCTGTATACTTCATCTTCATCAGATACGGGTATGTCAGCGATACCCATTAACCCTCATTCCTCTAAGCTGTCACTCTTCCAGCAATCAGCACAGTTTGCAAGAATCTATGGACCGACTAATGATCATAGAAGACTTATGGATAACTGTAAGTGAGCCGCATATTTTGGTTTGGAAAGAGAACTTGCAGTGTAGATTCGGGCGGTCCTCTCTTCGTCTACCAGAACTACCGATTGGTCCATTACGGTCTATTGCGTGGTGGTTCTGGAGATTGTTTAGGATGCGCCGCCCCTGTCTATGAGGCTATCTTAAGAATTGGCCGCTCTTTATTGAGATGTTGACTGTATGAGGGCTACTCTCCGACTTCGGAGCACTCCGCTCAACTTTGCAAAGTCAGGACCTTAGAAGAGAGACAATTTTGTATGGGGGAATATAGATAACAACATTGGAAAGGGATCGGAATGTGCTGGAATGCACCTTTACAATTTAAGGCCAATATATATATGAGAACATAAGGTGGCATGAGTTGCCACAGTAATAAATAATGAAACCGTACAACAAGTACGAACATCCGTGCTGGCTTCGTAGAGCCTACTTCACAAAGCTAAACCAGAAGAAAACATCAAATTCGCAACTTCTTGCATTGCCTGAACCGACAAAATCTCCCCAAATCAAGTGGCAATGTCGGATAAAGTGACCAAAGCGGCCTTGTTATCCACATATTTTTTCTCGTGTACAGCTTGAAGATCATGGGAACCGATGCTGGACATAATAGACTCCCCTGTACTGATGTAAACAAGTGAAAAAATCCTTAGAGTTCACAATTGGTGAACTCATGTACATACCATCAAGACTCACTCGGTCAGTCCTTCACAAGGAGGCCGACAATAATTATCCGGTGCAACTCGGCTACTACCGATGATAGCTCCATAGCTCAAGCTACTAGAGTTAACAGGCGCGTTTAAATTTGTTACAAAGTTTAACTAATAACGTCCAATTTGGCTGCCATTAAGAAAATTTAACTGTGGTCGCAGCCTATACAACTGGAATCAGTTCCACATGCGTTGCCAACTTCTATGAGGTTAATAAAAGAACACGGTTGCTCTGGTACTAGCAACCAGTTAACATATCGGGTTTACCTGTTGCTCTCTTGTGCAATTGAAGAGGGCTAGTCGAATCGGATTACTCACCTCCACCCGTGCCCCGTTTACAAGTGTTAGACCAAAACTGTTATGACCATGAAAATCACGACGATTTCAGAGATTGTAGAGACATAGACCAGGCGGCAGAGGAAAGAATCTAGAGATTGATCTACTTTTGCCCCAGGTTCATGTTTGAGGGTCTGGTCAGTGGCATTGCTCGTCACATTCTCCTTTACTAGTCGGCTACAATGCGGTATAAGCTCCCTGAATCTGCAAAGAATAAGCCCTCGTCATGTACACTTGACTTTTCGGGGATTGCATAGGTTCAGAAGGCTTAACGGAGAATTTGATTGTCATTTAAAATATTTTTTGCTATAAATGTCAAGCCATGGCAACGGTATTTTGATTTTGTAACCAAAATGAGCAACAAGGATACAAGGGGCTGTGTTGGATACAAGGGAAAATGGTTTGTATTTTTAAGCAGAAAGTATACATACTACAGCCCAGTAAGCTATGGAGAGTTTCCTTGCAAGAAGAATGTTTTATGGAGGAGTGAATGTACATAGGCGAGACTACTTGGGCCTGAGAGACTTGAATTAAATGTGGCATATATATGGACGAGCTGTAGAAAGCGATAGATAGTGGATTCAATGTAATACACGCGCAGACACACACATAATGATTATTGTCTGTTTCATGGATTAGGGCCACGCGATAGCTCTTCGGTGTGGTGGGGCGGGATTGAATAAGAGAAAAAAATAATAATAATAACAAGAGAAAAAAATAATAATAATAACAAGAGAAAAAAATAATAATAATAACAAGAGAAAAAAATAATAATAATAACAAGAGAAAAAAATGCAAATGGAGATGGGAAACATGTACATTACAGTATATTATGAGGCTTGTAATAATAACACTGAGAAATTTTGAGGCGAGTTGGGTTGTGCTCGAGCATTCAGCCGGCGGTATGTATATGAATGGGGCAAAACTGTGGCTCCAGAAGTTTCATTGGAGTAGCTCAGCTGTAGCCACACATGAAAATTCTCCAATTGAACTTCTTGAGTGTGTTTGTATTCGAAGGTTCATTTAACCTTCTAATAATAAATATATTTATTACGGTCGGGTTTTCCTCTCTGCACGGGGGTGATTATTAAGGCACACTCAAGCCCCTGAACTTTCCATCTTGACCCTCCAGGCCTGACCAAATATTGTTAAGTAAACTATACAGACTATAAACACGTCGTATAAATATCCAATCATTGTCATGTTCGCTTACCAACAATTCAAACTATGCATAAAATTCTCGATGTTTTCTCCCTCATTGGAACCCTCGGATGTTGCTGGCTTTGTTCCTGAGTGCGGTGGAGCCATGTGTGTGTGTGGTAGAAAAAGGTTTGTTGGCAAAATTGACTAAGATTCTCTTGAGAATTACAACAGATCTCTGTATTATGTTGCAGACGATGTGTAATTAAGGATGGAGAGGAGATTTTTTTACATTTCTTCATGGCAATTAAATTCTCTGGATTCCTTTTTCTCTCTCTCACACACACACAATCTCACTCTCGCTTTCCCCCATCCTGTCCGTGGCGGAGAGCAGAAACTTAACGTACGTAAGATGATGAGAAAACTTTTTCCGTTTGTTTTAACTTAGTACTTTTCTTGGGGAAGTTTTTTTCTTTCTCTCACCCGTCGACACAGAGAAAGAAATACTGTGTGCATCCAAGTTGGTAGATGAAGCAATGGCTCTGGTATTCAGCTATTAGAACTTAGCTTAAAGCCATTTTAATTCTGAAAAGAGAAGAAAAGAAAGAAGATGGAGGCGAATGTGGAAGGCTTGGCAGGAGACAGGGAGGAAGCGGGAGAGGAATCTCGTATGTGTGTGTGCAAGAGTGAATTAGAATTTTTTCATTAATCGCCTCAGCGTAAACAGACATGTCAGAATCATAATGGCTTCAATCGGCTGAAATCGGCATTTTCCATGTGAAAGGAAGGAAGGAAGAAAGAGGGTGAAAAAAACAATAACTGTGAATTGGTTCGGATTGGAGACTTGATCTCGAAGACGGGATAGAATTCTTTTTTTCCCTTGAATTCTTTTTCCAAAAGTTTTCCTCTTCATTTTTCCCTCTATTATCTTCCTTATTTCGTTCAAGGCAGTCACTAGTATAATATACAAATTTTTTTTCTACATTGTCATCACCAAGTTTTGCATGTTATTAAGGGGAAATAATTGACTTGATCCATCCTGCTGCATTATCCACAGCGGAATCGCTTCCACTGATCCTGTCTAATTTCAAGCCGCCGTCAGAATGATCATCATCATGGTGGTGGTAGAAGTTTGTACTTGACAGCAAAAGTATGAACTTGAATGTGAATTAATTACATTTTTCCCGAAAATTCCCCACCATTTTTACAATAAATGTGGGAAGGGAGATGTAATAAATGTAATAAATTATTTTTGGCCATTGTCTATAACTTGTGCATAAGGATATGTAATTTAAATGCCTCAGAGTCTCAGCGTCAAGGCTCTCTGGCTACCACTTGATGCGATTTATTTTGTTTTCATCCTTAACTTGCTCACATGCTTAATTTCTTAGATTTCCCGTGAGAACTGAGAGAGAGAGAAAAAAAACACATGATAGCCTTTGTGTATATTTGTTTGGTATTGGAGAGGAAAGCCCCGGCCAACAGCAGCGGAGACTGTCAAGAGTCACATTGATGAATTTATATTCTGTTTCGGTGACAGGGTAGACATGGAAGAAAGCGAGAGAGACTCGGGAATAATGGAAAGGTGTAGAGGGAGAGCGGTCTGTGACAGGAGGTAAAGTTATATGTGGACAGAGAAAAAGGGAAATTAAAGGATCAAAGTAAATCGTGAAATTAAATATGTTTTTAATGGATGGAAGCAACATGGCTGTCATTGAATGCATTCATTTCCAACCTTATCAGGAGTAATTTAATCTTAGCCTGCCGCCTATCCTTATTCATTTACATGCAAAAAGGTTGATGCACGGCTAAATTATTAATTGCAGTGCAATTTTTCCCTCCTCCTCCTCCTCTTCTTGGCTCCATTTAATATCGATTTAGAAGCTGAATGAGATTGACAGGGAAAAAACAGGCTTGATTCGCACAATCGGTAGCCAAAAAGAATACACGATGACATCGACAAGGGGAGAATCTCTATTGACAAGCTGAGAAGAATCTCATAACTGGGGGCTTTTTTATGAGAGTGCCGTGTCACAAAGATATCCACTGTCAAAGATAAGTCTCCTTCATCGCGACATCCTGCCGAGTCGTACATGGACAAGATGACGGCTAAACAATAGATTCCATCAGTTTGTACTCCACGTTCAAATGATCAGTGGGAAGGTAAGCCCACCTTCCACTTCCATCCATTCCATCTGTCATCCGCCCTACAGGTGACCTTAGGTAGCCCAATTATACTATTAGCTCATCCCTCCCCGCCTATCATCGTCCACATAACACGCACCCTGTCTCTTTGGCTCTGTTATTTATTATGATATCGTCCCTTTTAACTCAGGAGCACGATACGAGACCCTTTCGGTTCCGGTTTTCCTCATTTTTAATGCTGGGTCTTGGGTCCATCCATATCGCTCCCGTCTCCCCTTTCAGTAGCACTAGAGGAGCATGAATCAGCAAGTCTTATATGCCGTAGTGTGGTGACGAAAGCTCCAACATGGCTTGGTCCAGGTAAAGTTTTTACTAATGTAACATGACTATTGCTTTTTAATTATGTATTTCATGCTATGACAATGGCACGGCCATTGTTTCCTGTCTATTATCTCTAAAATATCAGCCTGTTCAGTGGTCCTTCACATTGTTGCTCGTCCATAATGCACACGGGACAAGAATGGTCACTATGTGAA
The DNA here is from genome assembly GCA_034698825.1 of Deuterosminthurus bicinctus. Taxonomy (NCBI): domain Eukaryota; kingdom Metazoa; phylum Arthropoda; class Collembola; order Symphypleona; family Bourletiellidae; genus Deuterosminthurus; species Deuterosminthurus bicinctus. The sequence goes on along the minus strand of JAQIWI010000749.1, from coordinate 708 downwards.
TCAACCAACCGGCATTATTGATGACAAAGTCTATGGAGATAGAAGAAACTTTGGAATAATTACAAAAAAAGGATGAGGAATTTAAAGCATGTACAGTTCAGTTCTTTTACAGGGTGGCGCGTAATTCCTGTCTCATAGTTTTGACTTGCTATAGCACCTAAAAAATCTACAGACTCCAGTTTGTGCAGCGTAGATCTCAATGTGGATGTTGACTTTTGCAGTGAGAGACTTTACTTCATGTAGCTTGAGTAGGGTATTTCCCCCAGGATAATTCTTGCTTGATAATTCCCTTCAATGTAAGGTTGCAATGTAGGATAGATTTGTGAGGCTTGTTGGAATCTACTTTGACTGGAGCGGGGTCGACCGATGTGCGGGGATTTGACAAAGCGTTGAACGCGCTGATCCACATACGTCCCGAAATTTAAGTCTCTCCTGTCACCAATAGGAACTTGGGTACATATTGTCATGTCCAGGATTTGGCCCAAAAAAAAGTCGTTTTGAGACTGAGTGTCTGTAGCGTTTGGGGGGATAGAGAGAAAGAGAAAAAAAAAGTAAGAGTCTTGTAATGTGCTGGTTATTAAGTAGCGTCAGCTACTTTATAATTTCCACGTGTCCGTCCGTCTGTCCGTCCGTCCGTCCGTCTGTGGCGGCAATATCTCGTGAACGGGTAGGAATTTTTCAATCGGGTCTTCACTGAACTGTAGTGCC